>OMPJ01006402.1:1066-67560 GCA_900312935.1 Carapus acus | reverse complement strand
GGGCGCCCTCCACCATAACCTGCTGTGTGAGTGAAATATGACTCGGCCCCTCTGTGCTCCTCTCACCTGGATGTTCAGTTTGTAGCTTCGGGTTCTTTTGTGGGTTGTAATTTAACTTAACAGGAAGATTGAACGTTTTGAAAACAATCAGGGTCCTTAAAAGTCCTGACGCAATTTCGAGGTGTGGAGAAGAGAGAACAGAGGATGTGGAAACATCACAGCTGTGAGCTTTGATTTCTTGAACTTCTTATCACCTCCTTTGGCCCGTTTTCTGGCTCTGACCTCGGCTGCTCCACCTGCCTTCACTGGTGTGAAGCAGGTGGAGCCTGAAGGGGGATTGTGAGGAAAGACAAACATCATCAGCTATAAGGCAGGGCAGGGAACTTATCAATCATCCCCCGCGTCTCCACTCTAGTTGCGTCCAAGGACATGTCGGACTTTTCTCAGCAGAGGATCGCTTTGTAATTTGAGGTCAGGACAAGTAATAGTTTCGCCCTTTTTTTCAGTTTGTCCTATTTTTCATCTCTGCTGTTCTTCATCATCGCATCCATCTCTCCTCCCGTCATACCTCTGTCCTCTCTTTTCCTCACACCCCATCTTTTCCTTGCTCGCTCTGAATGACACAACAATGCAAGAGCAGATCTCCAGGCACATTGCTGCTAAAATGTGTTGGCGGCCGTTACATTCAGTGTTAAGTTTGGCCCGTCGTTAGCAAAGAAAACAAAAACAAACGAGCATCTGTGGTCACTTTAGCCTTGACCTCACTCAGGGCAACAACGTCATTGAAAGAAAAATGTCGGTGACTGCACTTCATTCTCTCCTCATTGTTCGCCTGCTTGTTAGGAATGCGTCTTATCGTCATTCTGGAGATGCTGATGATTTAGTGAATGCTTGCAACAATTTAGTATGACAGGCATCAATCATACTTTGCCGGCCCTGAGACCTTGAAACCAACGGAGAGAGAGAAAGACCTGCCCCAGCACAGGCGCCAGGTCCTGAGAAGACTCGACAATCTTCTCAGGAATTCAACACAACATTCATTGTCTCTCATATATACAGTTCAAAAATATAAAGGGAACACCAAAACAACACAATGTAACTCATGGTCAATCAAACCTCTGTTAAATCAACTTGTCCGGTCAGGGAGCAACACTGATTGATCATTTTTATTCTTCTCTTATTTTCCACGATATGATGAGTAAAGATTTTCAACCAAATCATTTCATTCACTGAAATCCTGGATGTGTTGTTTTAGTGTTCCCTTTACTTTTGTGAGCAATATATACGGTATCTAGAAACCCTGCTAGTCAGACAACCTGCAGGTAGAGCAGGGACTGCCCCACTCTCTGTTCTTGTCTCACTTGCTGCAAGATTAAAGAATTGATTTGCTTTGCTTTGGATTTGCCTCTGTCTGATGTGTCCTCCGAAGACGACGAGCAGAATTTGTTAAACATCCAACTAATTTTCCAGACAGTTATCCTGCCAAAAAACTAGGCTATGGAGTCCATTTGTATACATTTTGAGGTTACCAAATGTCTTCTGATGTGTTCTGACTCTGTAACAATTTCACAGATAGGTTTATACAGCATGGTTTTATTACCACTTTTACAGCTAATTTGGTGGGTACTCCATTTGTTTATTCGGCTGGTAATGGCTAGTCTGCACTGCCTGCTGTTTTATGTCCACCCTTATTTTTGTAGCCCTTCACTTGTATTTATTTCCCATTTGCAAACAACGCACTGTATTCCCAATCAAACACATTAGGGTTTGTTTCTTTCCCTCCGAATCCGACACCAAAGTTCACTTTGCTCCAAATCGAACACTATGAGCTCCAACGGTATTTATAGCAAAATGGCTCTTGTTCTTATTTAGCAGTATCTATTCGCCAACCACACGTGTCGCAATCCAGAAAGACGAGTCGTATGGTGAAACTAAGAAAAGTGTCCCGCAAAGCCTCAAGTGAGCCGGCGGACTTGACAAAATAGCAGCCTCATCTCATGTGGCCACTTTTACAGGCTCGCTCGCTGAGGTTAGCTAAACACAGCTGTGGCATTTCAGGACAAGCAAATGTGTACTTGTCTCAACAATAAGCACTTTGCTCCTTGAATTACCAACCTTTTTGTGCGTTTTGGTTCAACTGAAACATGGGAAAAGTTCTTCATTGAGGAGACAGATGAGAGTGTGCAGACATTCCTCCAAAGTGCTGTTTTGGAATCACTGATGTTCCAAAGGTGTCGGCAAGGGGCCCGGCAGTTGCAAAGTATTCTGAATCCTCCTGCTGAGGAGGCTTTCATCGCGTTTCAATATTAGGGATCGATATCGGCTTCAATTTGACGTCCTCTACATCTCGTGGATTCGTACTGGGAGAGGACACCACATGTGCAGCACAGAGAGAACGGTTCATTCGGTCATCGGGGAATGTCCGTTCTTGTTCTGTGTGAACGCAGCTTTTTGCCGTGGGATGGAAAAAAAAACAAAAACAAAAAAATGAGAAAAAATGTTTGAATGACTAAGACCAAATGCTTATGTATGTCTGTGAATCATTTGGGGATTGAGTGGTGGAACATTCATGACGGCCTGATCAACAACAGACCACAGCGTCTACATTTGATTTTTATTTTTGGATAAAAAAATAAAATAAATAAAGACCAAATAAATAAAGAAAAAGACAGAAACAACTAAGTGAGGCAAAGGGAGATGAGGAGTTATCAAACGTCTCAAAAAATGAGCTTAGACGGCTGAAAGTCCAAATCTCAGCACTTTCTCCTGAGACCTGCTGCTCAGGAACATTGGGCCTCGACCCTGCCTGGTTCTCATCCCCAATCTAGTCCAATTGAGCTTGATGAGGAAAAGAGCCGTTGTAAATCAAACATTTAGAAAATCCACGGCCACGAGTAATCACAGGTGTACAATATTTCTAAATTATGGTGACCTGTATTTTTGTTGCAAGGAGAACCAAATCTCATAAATCTGCCTTACTAAGTATTACAGAAAATGCATAAATTACTTAAAACCTTTCAGAGCTGAAGCGAAATTGGCCAGCAGACCAGTTAACGCCTCTCTAAATATTTTTTTTCTCCCTTTTATTTGGCTGTGGCTCACTCTTTTCAAAACATGTTAATGCTGTTAAACACATTTGCAAAGTAAGTACCAGCTATAAGTCATAATTTACCTAGACTGCTGTTCTTTAACATTTTATTCATCCAGAGCAGATTGAAGCAGCAGCATAGCGACACTCATTCAAAGTTGGAAAGTGACCCGGGAAAAGCCGCAGAGCGAGAGAAGAGAGCTGCTTATTCATTTGGGCCCGCCGACATTCGTCGGCCTGTCCTGGGAGTGAAACTGCAAAGCCTAGAATAATAGAAAAAAGAAAAAGTATATATAAATATATGTACAGACACACTCACACAACTGTGGCTTTTTAGGCGACAGTGGCCTGCTTGTGTTGCATCACTTTGCTTTCTGCTCAGAATAGCTTCAGAGAATGCCTTCGTCTTCTTAGAAGCCGAGTCTGACTCACGCTGGCGCTCCATTGATTTGCCCCCCCAAAATTACTCCTCCGCTCGAGACCACGCCGGTCATAACCTCGGGGTTTTGTTTTTCTTTTTTTCTTTCTCGCTCTTGATTTGGTTCCAGTGACCCAAGTTAGATGCAGTTTGCAGTTTATGGCTGAAATTTAAAAGCTGATTCTGCCCGTGTGACCAGCAGCAGTGAAAGCAGCCCTGTGCAACCGCCCGCCTGTTGTTGGTCAGTTTACTAAACAAAGTAGAAGCACGGGCCTCCATCCATGAAAGCTGTGTGTGTGCCTCCAGCTGGAGCGTCCTGGAACATTCATCGATCAAAGTCACCCGTGTGAAAGGGAGGAACCGGGGGTGAAAATTTTTGATTGTGCGGAGAGGTCATCAGAAAATATTTCGACACAGATGTCCGGGTCGTTTCCTCGAGGCCTGGCCCTCGACTGAGCGGTTGGGATTCCAAGTAAATATTCGCACACAATCGTTTCTCGGGCACCCAGGTCCTGACTCGGACCCTGGAACTGAACAACCTGACTGTTTCCAGACTCAAGCTTCCATCACTATCAGATTGCACCAACATGGGCCTCAATCTGTAGAAACATAAACACGTCTGTCACGCCAGCAGCTACAGTACACCTGTACTGGAGTGCAAACACGGCCAGCAACATCGTCTGCAGAGAACAACACAGCCCTGCAGCTGGGGTTAGGGTTAGGGCCGACACTCTCCACACACACACGCTTTTCAGGACAGCTTTTCGAACCGAGCTTGGGTCGTAATTATACTGTTCAAAGCAGCATTAGTCTGGGAGCTAATAAGTACTAATAAACACAGAGAAATCCCATCAATCATCTTAATGGTCCCTCACACTCGTGCGGGAACGCTGGACGTTTTCTGTGGATCGAGCGTTTTTGCGGAGGGAAGCTCAGTGCTGCTGTATAAGCAGTGGGACTTCCTGCTGAAAAGGGTGGTGGCGTGGGGAGCACGGGGGCGACGTGAGGCTCAGCACGGTCCGCCCGTGTGCGTGTGTATGTGTGCCCTCACATGCATGATGCATGTATGTAATGATGAGCCAGAGCGGAGCCAAACGATTTGTTTTCTCTGTGACCGAACCCTCTAAAAATACTCCTGCAAAACACCTTCGGGTAAGAAACTAAAACAAGAGGACCTTCGAGGTGGAACCTCGTGAAGCATTTATTTATTTATGCCAAGGAAGAGGCCCAACCTGAAACGGCTGACCTTCGCACTGGAAGCTGCTCCGAGATCAGACTCCGGGGTTTCGTTAACCGTTTGACGGCCGAGGCAGAATACCACGTCCTCATTTCTGGGCCTCGTGAAAAATGTATAATTGGCATTATAGCTGTCAGTATTCACACATTATTCAAATAGTTTTAAGTCACCGTTGCAGCCTGTGCCACTTTCTCGCCTCTGGCCATCCTTTGTTTGCTCCTGAAACCGTCTCACAAGTGCTGAATAGATTTGAAAGCTGCAGACATTCATTCTGTCCACACTGCACCTGTTTTGGGAGGATGAATGAATGGTAGAAATCATAGAGCAGAAAGAGAGTGAGAAAGAGGGAGAGAGAGAGAGAGATCATGGAGAGATTTTCAATTTTGAGGTCATTTGATTCCCAATCTGGATTTTCTCGCAAGAATTGCTTGACGTCGTTATTGTGGAGTTGAATTCATCTTGGAATGCAAAGTTATGGGATTTGTAAGTATGTGATTAATGGCAATTCACCTCCCTATTGAGATTTAATGGAATGGAACAATCAATCGCTTGATAGCCCCAAATGTTGCTGTGTAGCTATGAGGTGTAAATGTTACTTCACTTCAAGCTCTTGAAACACAACTTTCGCCCTCCTCCTGCATAAGCGATTTGCTGGCAGAGGCAATTGCCGACAAGTCATTGCTGTCGAAAAACGCTGAAAATTCAGTTTTTGCATATTGCGTTACATAACACTGACCTCAGTGGTCAGTCCATGTCGGACTGGGAGGCCTTATCCCAAATATGACGACTGTGACAAGACGCCCTCTGAGGCGACGTAGCCGCTTTCACACCTGTGGGCAGTGAGGTCAACAGACACGCACCGTGCCAACCTCCTTGTACACATACACTAACGCACGCTCGCACGCACACCGCAAGGATGCTGGAGAGACTGACGTCACTGAGGTGCGCCGCACCGTGGGAGCTACCACCCATCATTTCAGGCCGCAGAGGCCAGAGCGCCAGCCCCACCGCTGCTGCCAAGTCAAGGTCCAGTCTGACGGAGGACAAGTTTTCCCATATGGAGCATCAGTCGTGCTGGACTGAACCAAGACATTCTGAGGCTGAAATCTGAACAATGCAAGTGAGATAATCGGCTCCGGTTCATGCCAGGGGAAGACGCAGGCCACCGAGTCACGTGGCATGCGGATCAGCATGGAAAACGAGTCCTACACCCAAACCTGAGATGAGGAGCCCTGACAGAGGAGATGATCCCTCTTGGAGGCAGCTGCCCCTCCAGCTGGCAGAATTTGTGATGGTGACGAAGACGGAAAAAAAAGGAGAAATCTAGAAATTGCCTCCGTGCCTTTGGGCGCCATCGCAAACGTGACCTCCAGCGACAATGTGGTCTGGCCGCGTCTGACTTTCCAGCATCTATCCACTCTGTTTCATATTGTGACCAGGAATGACCAGAAAACTTTTATTTAAACATGTTTCATTCTTGAATGTGGTCCTTTCAAAGCTCTTGAAGCCCAAAAAAAATCTATCAAATAAATAAATAAAATCACCCCTGGCTTTCTGCAAGACGTCATTCTAACAGAAATGAGCAGGTCTGCACCATCAAAAGTAAACGGACGCATATTCAGGCCGCCGCTGGTTGAGGCGTGACACACACACACACACACACACATACACACACACTTCCCCAGACAGAGATGTGTGAAAATGAAAAATGCTCTCATTCAGTCCCTGGCCATGCTCGGAAAGTCATAAAAAAGGCGAATGAGTGATGGACAGTTTATTTTCCAGCCTGCCGAGCACAACAAGTCTGGAGCAGGTAGAGACACCTGCATGTTTGCAGCCTCTGGCTTATATAATCCTTCTGCACAACACAGACGTGTTTACCTTCACCGCCACAGTGGAAAGTGGCGGCGGGCGGTTCTGGCACCTCACGCGATTAATTTCACCGACGCTGCGCTGCCATCGACAGGCAAACTGCGAACTCTCGACTTGTGGAGGCTCTCGTATCGAGGCCCTGAAGAGAGGGAGACGGAGAGGGATGAGGGGAAAGTGTTGGAGAAAAACGCGTGACTCTCCGACGCAACTTCACCAACCACTTCCCCAAGTCCAAGATCCCTTCATTTTCATCTCCAATTTTGCTGAGGTCTCAAATCGCATCGCACTGCTCCAGTCATTCCAAAGTCTCCGCTGAGGAGTGCTTAAACTGCAGGCTGATGCGTATTTCCTCAAAAATTACACAAGTGCTGCTTTTTCTTGAGTGCTGCGTGCATTTTAAAGATTTTCGCATCTGTTTTAAATGACGTGCTCATTCAAACTGTGAACTCAAGGAAAACCTTTTGTGTCATCAAATTAGTTTTTGTTTGGCTTTATGGCTGCTGACCTTTCTTGACATGCACGTACCAATACTTATTAAATCGAACAAGAAACCGGAGGTGCCTTCTGAGATCCTCCACTTAATTAGCTATTCAACAATCACAACAATAACATTTTCAACAAAAAATTATTTTCAGCCCAGCTAAAGCTGTCAAACCTCTTGCTGCACAATTGTTAGGTTGAACATTTTGGGGGCTATTCTGCGTGGGCAAAACAACACCTGGATCCTTTGTCGTCTTAGCATTGTATCCTGGCAGGACTTGAGAGGTGCGGCTGATTTATGCCGGTGAATGTAGATTTATGTGCTGCGACCCATCAGCTGCGCAAGTGACTGCACAGTCGTGGAACGTTCTCATCCAGCGCCGGGCAGAATGAGAACATGGCTCAGCGCTGTCACAGATCCACTGTGTGTGTGTGCGTGTGTGCGTGTATTTACACTGTCTGTGCTGCAGCCCAGATGTGGGTGAGGCTGCACCGCGAGAGAGGCGAGTTGAGATGGCCAACGCTCATGTTTATACTAGATGTAAAATTTGCTTTATGAAAAAGCATTATTTAGACGATTCTTTTGTTTCATATTCCTAAATTTAGAGTGTTACTCTTTAGTGCTTTTCTGAGGGACAAAATAGGAACAGGTGAGTAAGGGTCTCGTGTTTCGCAAAAATAGAATATCTGCTGTTTTGTCTTGTATTCAGAGAGCCGTTCAAAGTCCCAGCTTGGACTCGGCAGCCATCCTCAAAGGTGACATTTTATCCTCCTAATTATACCCAGAGAGACAGACACAGTTACGCCGGCGTCAGGAAATTTCTGCAGCGTTTATTTTCACAGGATGGGAAAGTGTGATTCCCTTCTATTTTTAACACTTTGCATGCATAAAAAATGGAGACCTTTTCCATTTTCTAAACCCACACATTCATGTAATCTTGGACCCAGATCCTGGACCAAATTATGTTTTGGTATTTCAGTATATCAGTAACAAAGATAGAAAAAAATTCACTGCAACTTGAACCGGATTGCGTCCAAGCGATACATCATTATCACATCCACTCACCTGTCATCAACCGACTGCCCGAGTTTGGCTCGATAGTGGAATGTAAAGTGAGTCGTACCGATCTGCAGCAGGCAAACGGTGACTTTATGGATGAGCGATTGCTTCATCATTTCCTTCAGATATTCATCTACGTTCCATTCCATCCCCTCACGCCAAGGCTGGATTTTTATCTTAATCGCCCAGAGTCTGAGAGATATTTGACATCTGCGTGCCAGTGCTTCACGCCACTCTCTTCTCCTCATCTCTGCTTCTCACCATCATCATCGCCGCTCAGACTGCCTTCCATGTTTACCTTTACGCCGGCTTTGAGTGCTGAAGCATAAGTAATCTGCCTGAACCCCCGTTTGGGCACGGCGACAGCGCGTAGAACCGTGGAACGCAAATTTGCGGCGGTGTTAGGCCACAGATTGGCTGTTGGCAGCCATGTGATCAGATTTGGGTTTTATTGTCGCACTGTAATGCGTATGCTAACGTGAGCAGTACTGAGGGCTGGGATTTGTTTCGGCGTCGGCCATGTCTCCACCGTTGATGCCTATCTTTTGTACAACAGAACGACCGTTACCCTGCCACAACAGGAACATCTTGGATGGCCCGTTGGTGCTCTCGCCCGCTCACCTCACTCATCGTGTCCAGCCCAGCGTTTACAAGCAGGTGTGGATCTGTGAGAACCTTCCACCGTCTGCAGATGGCAGGAAATTCCAGCGAAATGACAGCGACTCCATCCAAACCACAAGTCGGTATGAGCGGAGCCCGTGAAGCAGATACCGAGGCGCCGCCGAGCACCCACGGCCCCGTCTCCCCACTCGCGGCCGGGCCCGAGTAGCGCGGTGAAACCGGAGCAGCTTCGACAGGCGTCTGTTAAAGCTCTTCTGCAGCGCCGCCCGTGATGGGGCCGGCGGGCGATGACTGACTCTAGCATGTCTTTCCAAACACTTCTCGCGGTGGTGCTCCATCTATCAAGCCTTACGAAAAAAAAAGCTTGGCTTTTGCGTCCCAACAGATTGTAGCTCAAGTTTTTTTTTTTTTTGTTCAACAGGCGTACGAGTGTTTTTGGCTGGTGCCTCAGCGTCAGGCAACATTTTGTAGCCAACAAAGCAGCACTCTTCAATTCAACGTCGGGGGGGGAATCATCTGTACGCAAGTGGCAGATAAAGTTTGAAGTCGCACGACAAGTACATGGGGGAAAAGGAGGCGATGAAACGGAACTTTAGGGGTAGAGTCAGAGGAAAACATTTGAGCTTATTAAATAACTGAAAAACAAATCAGCATGAGAAACCACTTTGGTTCCACTTCACGATCTTATCTTTACAGCATGTGTTAAAGCTAAAACAATACGCTCATCAATTCTCCCGAGGCTGAAGAATCACATGCACTGGATTCAAATCGTCTGTGATTACAAATACTAAAAAGTATCTGTGAGACATTGATACGGAGGTAATGCTGAGTGAGAAAAATATAATGTGGGGTTTGTGACGTGACCTGTGCTCTCAGGCCTGCGGTCAAAGACCTTATTGGCGTTGCGTTGACAAAGCAATGATTGGATAAATGTAAGCCGTAGATTTGCGTGAGAGGGGAAATGGACAAAACACGACCACATAGCATATGCCGACTTTTTGTACTTGAGTAAATGCACTGGAGTAACTTTTCACCTCTGCCCCTCTTACTTTTGGCTTCCCTAAACGTTTGCATTTCATGTAAAAAGCCTCTATGCGTTTCCTGCGGGGCCCCTGAAGCGTTGAAGCTTCCCTTTTTCACTCCCGGACCTCAGACTTTGAAATGTAAATTCCTTTTCCAGCGAGAGACGATGAAACGAGCAGGGAGCGGCGTGTGCACGCCTTCTTTCGCCAAATTCTGCAAGTTGCCATTAATCACGAGAGACCTCTTTAATTTAACTGCACTATTTGTTATGCTTGTATGTTAGTCTTAGGTGGCTCCCAGTAATAATATTTAAACTTTATTGCAAAAACTTGTGGCGTCCATTTCCCAACTCCAAACTACTTTGTAATGCTGAGGAGTATGTTGCGTTAGCGTCGCCTGTGAGGAGTATGAAATCAATTTGACATACAAAATGTGTGTTTTGTGGCAGTTGTTCTCCTCTCTGTATCTTGTTATATTAGTGTAGTGGTATTCAAAGTGTTCTGCATCGTTTTAATCACATTCTCTCTTTCCCTCATTGCTGTGGAGCTGCTGTTCTGCTAGAACTCCATCTCCAACCTCCCACTAAGGGACCACGAGGGAAATAAACAAGTTAGCTTTTATTGTGTTATTGCAGATAGAAACCTTCTGTCCTTGCAGAGATGGGGTTTAGGAGCTATAGATTAAAACTCCTATAATCCCTGCTGCCGTGTGTTTTTTTGTCTTGCCAGTGGGATGCAGCAACATACTGTTGATGCTGAGAAGAGGGACGACCTCCACACATTCTGAACTGAATTTTAGAGGCCTCCCTCTAAAATGTGCCTGAGTCATCAAAATGCTAAAAGGCTAACAAAAGCTATAACACATCTATCAATAGTCAGTGATACAATGTATCCATGAGTGAACAACAACAGGTGGAGCAATACTAACTACCAATACACCTAGAGACTACATGTTGTCAGTTGTTTTAAAATACTACACAGAAAACACTAGAGAACACGCACTTTCACATAATATAGAGATTCTAAGTCTATTTGTTCCCAATTTTAAGCCATCTCAATTGCTGGTACTAAGTGTTAGCCTGAGCTAATTCATTGCGTTTGAAACAAGGAACAGAGACGTTGAACGCATTTTCTCTGGCCAGTTGTTTCAAATTATGTTAAGATCTAACAGTAGGTAAGTAATATGAAAAGAATGATCAACAAAACTGTAGATGGGGGGATTTTGGGAGTGATGCCTTGCAGTCTTTGTTCGACGGTAGCTGGCTCAAAATACTAGCACCACTACTTAGTGATGCTGCGAGGCCAACCTGAGATAAATAAGGCGAATGGTGCAATATCACACCTGTAACACACTGTTTTTGTCAGGGTGAGCTGTCAAAAACACAACAACTAATGCAAATCTGCTGATTCATTGTGTTGCTCTTGCCTGCAAGTATGGGTATAACCAAACTCGAGGATGGCAGGTACATATGTGTGAAAGCATAATACAGCATAATCATAGGTTTGTCATCACAGATGCGCATTCAATACATCTTACGAGACAGATGGAGTTTTTTATCATTCCACTCATTCGCCAGGATTGTACTTGAGAGGAGAATGAAGATATTTGCCCACGTCAACAGTCGGTAAAAAGCCTGCAGAGAGGGAGTGTTGAAACAGTAACGTCCGATACTCGCAGCAAGGCCTCGTTACCCAGCTGTGTCACCCGGGGGTGTTGCAAAAGAGCACCTCCACGGCCAGGAATAATATTTCCAAAGTGAGGCGAAATGACCAAAAGGAGGTGCTTTTCATGGGGCGAATGCCGTTAATGTTGGTGAAAGGTATGCAGGGCAGCTGAGGAAAACAAACCGTTTCATCAGCCATGCTATAAATACAGGCAGCGGCTGTCGCAAAACGCTTGCTACAAGTACGCGGGATGCCATCGGATGGGACAAGGTCAGTCAACATGGTAACATGTCTCTTGTCAACATAAATAAGTCCCGTGGAATTTGTGGTTTGAATCCTTATTCAAACACGTTGGCTCATCTTGGCGCACACCATTCAGACATGGGTACTAACGAGGGGGTACTACGTGTACTATTGCCGGTAGCAACTTTAGCCGACCTCTAGTGGCGAGCTGGCGAATTGCAGCTGCAACCTGCATGTACTGATGAAATTCCTCAAAAACCAGCGACAGATGCCTGGAATTAAGGTCGCGGGTTTTGTTCAGGTCTTGCGACCAAACAACAAATTTGTGTGTCTTAAGTGGGATTTTTTATTGTTTTTGAGGACAGAGCGGATGTTGCTAGAAATTGTGATGGAGGGTGAGACCAACACAAGCCTGCCAAAAACATGACAGCAACAAGAAACAGAGGTGCTGCTTCATCAGTTCCATAAATCCTCTGAGCCACTCTTTTCATCCCTCTAAATTGTGAAACCTTTTCAGATATTTCTAAGAACAGTATTCATCACTTCTACATTGTAGGAAACCAGTGAAAATAAGAGTTCTGACAAAGATGTTCAACATTTGGCCCCTTTGAGCACTTTTTTTAGATCTTATGTCTCCAGATGGTCCAGTCGACCAAATCACACACACACACACTTACACAAGCAGGCATGCACGTTCAGTGTATTATCCAGAGATGGCCCATACAAAACCATTAGACACCTGTCCACTAACTGTCCAACACAAATATCCCCAAACTAATGTACGTCACAGCTGGTGAAGAATGTGTTTCGAGCAGCGGACGAGTCACATGTCCCTCTTGGGAGTAGGTGAGGACTAAAACAGAGTGAAGGAAGAGTGAATATTGTACTCTGTCAGCTGGTGTTTCTGATCCAACAAGGAGTCAAAAGATTGATTACAGTAGTTTCAAAATTCAATTTGAGTAGAGAACAGCTCAGAGGAAACTTAACCTTGACAACCAGTCAGTTTTTCTTGTAATCTATAGAACTTTCAGTGATGCATTGCTGACCCTTGGGCAGAATAGCTTGGAAAATCCTGTCAAGTATTGTGATGCAAAATATGATATGTCATAATGATATGTTTGTTTACACAAAAGGAGAGAATGAGAGATGATCCAGATGACACAGCGAAACCTGTATGTTTTGGAGAAGCAGTGTCCCATGATGACGCAGTGTGTTCTCATTTTGTGTTTTTACCCTTTACGAGTAACTGTGGTGAGAAGCCGACTTAATAAATTAGTCTAATTCCTCACCCTGTCCTTGTGGAATCAGAAAGTTTCTCTTAGGGCTTTGAGCGGTCACACTTAATCCAAAACAACACATTCAAACCATTATTTGGGAAGCAATTGACAAGAAAACAATCCACTGACAATGAAAAGCTTTTGTTATTCTCTTCCCTGGTGTGAAGCTGAGGTGCGGACGCGCTGCCAGGGCAAACAAAACTTTTTGGGGCGCAACGGATTTTGGCCCAGAGTTGTCGCTCGTCACAGCGCCATGCTCCATCTGAGCACTTGAGCAAACAATCTCAGCGTCTGGTGAAGTCATTGTTGAGTCACTGGTATTGATCCACAACATTATCATCCTCCCAAACACATATTGGGGTCGTTTTCTGGAATTATGGAACAGCATGAATTCTGCCGCATGTCCCTCATTGCAGATGAAAGGAGAGATGAGGTCAGGGATAAAACAACCTTTCATTTAACACACAAATATACGTGTGTATCTGTGCAGTGGGACCGCTGACGAGGCCTGTGAGTAAAAACCATCCCAAGCTCAGGCAGCATGACAGTGATACCATGAGACTAATGATTAAAACAAGCCTCCTCCTCTGTTTGACTTCCAGTAAGCCAGATTTCCACCCCCTGCACAGCACTTTTCATTCCAGATACATTACATAAATCAGTGCACGTACGGCTGAAGACTGGAAAGGAACAGCGCAGTATAGGGGGCAGGGGGGAGATGTATCAGGGAATCATTTAGGTAAGAGTTCACAACTGCATTTCTATAAAAACGCCTTCCAGGAATCAGTATCGTTGTTGCACAACCATTACAACTTTACGGGTGATCCAGAGTTGAGGGGTAAAAATAGAACCACTTCGATCGCTATAGTCAGTGATCACAATCTTTAAATACACACTTGAAAAGTAGGTGGACAAGCGACAAACCAATATACACACATAGGCAGTCGTGTTTCTCGATTTAAAAGAGAAAAAAGTACCCTGGATAAATTCTGGATGGGTCAACTACAATTCCTGAAAAGCGCGTTGCCTTGAACGCAGCGCGGTTCAGACAGAGTCATGTTGCAATAATCGGAACATCGCGTTTCCAGCCCGCTGACGCATTGGTGCAAGCGGCGGAGGGTCGCCTCTTACCGTCCTCCATGGCTGCGCTGTCAGCGTGTCTTCGCCTCCCCGCGCCGCTGTGCTCCATGTGCATCGTGCCGCGCTCCGGCTGCTCTGCGCCCCGCCGCACGCCGCTGCTCATCCACGCTGCGCGCAAAAGCGTGCGCACCCACGCACGCACGCCAGTACGTCCGCACGCACGCACACACGCTCGCCAGCTCCGGTTTCCCCCGTGGATTTTACACACACACACACAGACACACACACACACACACACACACACACACACACACGTGTTGTGTTTTACGACTCTCGCTGTGTTATCTTACTGCAGGGATTTATGTGACACATCGCACTCTCACTGCGATGATGTTTTATGGACATATTTAAATATTGGTGTTAACTTTGAGATGAGACCTCACCATCTGCTGTTCCGTATAAAACGACATTTTAGTCTGCAGCGTTGTTTGTTTTATACTGAAGTGACAAACCTGAAAGTAATGAAAGTATCAAACAGGTCAATTGACGATGCTGTCAAGAGTCCAGTCGGACTTGTGTAATGTTCAATAAAAACTTCATATTATTAATCACATGTGGTGCTTGAGTGGTGCAGTGTTCACGACTACAAAGTGCGACATGCTGAAATAAAATTGTTCCCCTTAAATAGTTATGTAGATATATAACACGTGAAAAATAAGACAACCTGAACTAAACTAATGAGATCATGTATTTCCCCTATTCCTGTGGATAATATTGCCAACATTGTGACTGTTTTAATCCTCCACATCCATTTCCCCTTCATGTCAATCCAATTTCTCAAGGTAGTGAACGCACAATAGTCAGACAAATAGCACATTATGATGTTTTGAAGGAAAATAACATGCACCCAATTTCCAAACATCCACATAATTTACTTGTGTTTCCCAGCTGCGACCTCACACTGGCTATACCATGATTCATGCTTTGTGTACTCGCTGTGATATCTCTGTAATTATCTGTTCTGTGTAGCTGCAGACAGTTTACGCTGCACGCGAAAAAAAACAACACTTTTTCATGCTGCCCCCACACCTGCATGGACTGTGTGACAGCTGAATGTCAACACAGCATGTTAACGTACTCCTTACTAGGTGGTCAGTGAGCAATCAGGAGGCACTTCATCCCTCTGCAGCTGCACCATTCGATCAAAATTTGGACATGTAACTGAGTATGTGACAGCCTGTCAAACATCTGGCCACATCTCGCCTGATCAAGACTGACAGAAATACACAATGGAGGCAAACAAGCAAGAGGCAGTGTGTGCATGCGTCTATTTGTTGTGCGTGTACATGTGCCTGTGTGTGTGCGTGTACACGTGAGTGTGTGAATGGATGAGTGAGTGAAACTACAAGTCAGCAGAGTTATATTTCTGATTCCTGAGATGATGCACAGTGCTGTAAACAAGTCCTCTGGGATAGAACTCGAAACAAAACCAGATGGACGAAAACAATCCACAAAAGAACATTTCTCCATGAAAACTGGGACACTGTGGGGGTTTTCATCTCCTAAGCAAATACAGAAAACAGCTGCTCTTGGCCTCTTATACTTATCATTCTCTCACTCTTCCTCTTCAGGTGTTGTCTCATTCAGAAATCCTAATGACACGATAAGAATTCAAATGTGTTCCACGGTGAAACGTTTAATAAAGACCACACACATTTACTTTGGGGTCTCTGAAGTCCATTTTTACCTCACTCTGTGACACAAATGCCAAACACGTCAGTGAGAATGAAAAAATCTGGTGTTTCCTTCACATTGCTGAGTTTAAAATGTCATTCTTGTTTGGTCATTTCGAGTGTAAGGCCATGATTGCTTATCCTACTAAATGCATTGGGAGACTCTCCTTTCGGATCAGAAATGGTTGGTATGATTAAACGGGTACTTAACATATCAACACCATATGTAATATACCATGATAGGGATTGTAAAACACAATGATCTTTATTGGATCAGCACAAACCCAACTATAGATTTGGTCTTAGTATATTGATGTCATGATATGTTAAAGATTAAGAGATAAACTGTTTGTGAAGCTAAGTCACATGTTTTTCTGGATTTAAGTGGGGGGGGAACAGTTCTACCATGCAGTTTTATTTTGGGTTTCCCCTATTTGAATGGGAACAAAGCAAGTTCCAAATGTGTAACACCAGGAAAAAATGCAAATAATTGCAGCAACTGTTTTTGTACTAATGCCCTTTTATGGTGTGATGATTAGTACTTTTGTAAGGGCAAGATGAACTTTTACTCTTTTTAATCATTATGTGAGAATGTTTGGCTCAGAGTGCAGCAGCGTTGCATGACACTAAACTGCTCTTAGTATCAGCATTGGACTGTTAATTATCGGATAATGAACCCACCAACCGAGCATTTCAGCCCTTGATTCGCGTCTGTGACTGAATTCAGTATGTATGAGTTTCACTGTGAGTTTTTGGCATTGATTTATTTTGATGGCAGCACTGCCTCCTTGTGGCTAAATACGGCACAACATAAGGGTCGCCTTAGTCAGACCCTCAAGGAGCCACAATTGCATACCGTTTGCCCTCAATGGAAAATTATAAAGTAGGTATATTGTACATGCGACCAAACGAAAAAGGTGAGATATCATGAAAAATGGATATGGACCATTTATTTAGTATTGAATTTACATATATCACATTTGTATTTGCATAGATGTTAGGTCTTTGCATGTTATCATAACGTATGTCCCTGTAATCCATTTGGTTAAGAACCTTGAATTGATTGATCATCAGTTAGCAATCATTCAATAAGTTACAAATAGAATTGAATTGGGTGGAATTGTTTGAAATTGACCTCTTTCATGGATGGTAATATTTGTTGTTGGTGCGGTGTGTGTCCATATCTAATCATCTACTTAGATAGAAATTGGTTTATATAGTGATCAATTAATTAATTTACAATACAGAAAATTGTATTGCCTATCGTTGCCTACGTTTTTTCTGTAACTGTTGTTTTCATGACCAAATAATGTCGCTCTGAGATGCTATTATCTCAGAACATCTATTATATTACACGTACTTTATGTTTACTCACTCATAATGACAATCGATCCTTTTTTTAAAGATTAACTGACTGATTAGTCTATCACAATGACGTGACAACTACGTTGTCCTCTGACAAACATCTCAAACTTCAAAGCAAATCCAAAACAGTTAGAGGCCATTGGTATCCGTGCGAATTCTTGAATGGGTATGTATGCTTTTGTGTGCTGATCACACCGGTATCTTCTGCACTCTCCATTATGAGGCTAATTTCTAGACTCCACTCGCTTGGACTGCCCATATAACTAAAACATATCACCAAGCAAATCAATGCACCACCCACGATGACGTAAGTTAGCTTGCAAGCTAAAAGAAATCTAGTTGGCGGATTAGGGGGGCGAACGCCTGCACAATTAAAGGACGGCCTAACTTAAAGATTTTATCCAAAGCAAGACATTTTACTCGTACAGGTCGTGGTGAGTATTTTGTTCCCAGAGATTTTTTATTTTTCACTCCTTTTTGTTTTCTTTTTGGATTTTTTTTTCAACGATGCTTTTTCTATTTTGCGAGTGGACAGGACGAAATGCGCTGGCTAGCGAGTTAGCTAGCTTACCTAACACGGAGACACCCTTTGAAAAACATGAACGCTGGTTGTTGTTTTTAGAGGCACGACGCAAATTTCTTTCCTTTTTTGCAAGCTTGTGTAGTTTTATTTTTGTTATAGCAGATGTTGTGAAGACTTTTCCCTAAGCGGACTGATGTTTTTCACACGTCTCTCTGCAGTCAACCAGCTAAGGTTAGCATTAGCTAACAGCGTCACAGGCTCTGCGGGGTCGATAGTGGCCTTCCCCTCCTATTTTGGTTTATTGCCGACCCTTACCAAATAACTTTGATGCATCAGGCGGTATTCTGCAGAATGTTGTTTTTACAAGCACGAGGATCGATCTGAGTGGTTTATCGTTTTTGATGCTTCTCAAGTGGTGGTTGACTTACGTTAGCCATGCTAGCCGGCTATTACCCCCTCAGAAACCAGGCACGGCCATTGTTTCCCAGTACAGCCACACTGGGGCGCTGTGGTTAGAACCCGATGTGGTCTTGTGTAGGTGATTTTTGACTTTCTAATTTTGGGTTCCTGGCTCACGGCTGTCTGTTTTTGTGGTATAGATTTTTCAGATTTTTGCTTTTGAAAGAGTATTTTTTGCCAGCATTTCGGTATTTTGGACTGTCAGACCTTGTTTCCCATCCAACAGATTGTTAATTAAAGGCCTCTACATGTTTCAAAAAAGTATTATGGCTGTTTATCTGCACCATAAACCATTCACTTTCATCCCACAGACATAAATCCAACTGTTCAAAAGTTTATATCATGCATCAGCCCATTGTGTGACAGAAACCCCTGCGGAACTAGTGATTCGTGTGAGTGAAGTCTCCATTCCAATTGAGAGTATCAATAGAAGTCTCTGTGACATCACAGTTTAAATTATTAGGCATTCCAAACTTGCATTTCCACTCTGTTGCATTTTAGTTCCTCGTAATTTTGTCCTCTCAGCTCAGAAAATACAACTTTCATCCAAAATCGAACGTTTCCACAATCTGTTATTTATCTCAGTCTACGGATAGACTGACACACACACACACCTGTGCATATAAAAAGCCATGCTCTAAAACAGCAGGGTAATAGTGAAAGACGTTAAGCTGAAACAATTGCTGCTGTAATAATGCCCCAGTCAGTCATGTAGAGATGATATATTTAGTATTGTGAACAGTTTTGTAATTAAGATAAATACCTGCTGCCCGACAGCGACCTTGCCCCATGACAAACATTTGTCATCTCTTGAAGAAAATAAAGGTAGAATTTCCTGATATCTAGGTTACATCAGTCCTACCTTGTATTGTAAATTTATTTGCATGTGTAGGTCGTCTGATAGATCAGCCACGCCAATTTACCAATTCTTAAGTACGACCAATGACGTCATTAATGACGCTTTTGCAATAATACTCATTATAAATGGCCATCAAACCAAAATTGGTTCCTGGCTGCAGTCCCAAAATGTCTCCTGTCAGTCTTTTTCTCGTCTGCCTACTGTTCTACTCAGGTAAGCCAAGATAACCCTGCAGAGCCTGACCTAGGTGTGTTTTCTGTTGCCTCAGTATAAGTCGCACGGGGCGAAGGTGAAGGTCAGGACACCACCCCAAACTCAACCCAGACCCCCCCTCACACTGAAGACAGCCCTGCACACAGACGCAATGGAGTGAGTGATGACTGTTCCACATCCCTGCAGCAGAGGGTGTGGTTACTGTTGATGCCACTGCTGATATGTTGACTGCCTTTGGGATGAGGTGTATTAAACCCTCGCAGGTTTTAAGTGAGGGGCAGGTAGCTGGTACATCCCAACCATAGAGATACAAGCAAATAGTTAATTAGAGGGTGTTCATCAGCTGAGATGCCATGACCAAGTCAGCCAAGCAGAACTGTTCCTGGGAAAAACGTGAGATTTATGTATTTTTTTTATACTGAATAGTCGCTACAGTCTATCTCAGGTTGGCCTTATCAAATGTTATTCTCTAAATATGGTTTATAAGTTTGAGGGTCATCCAAGCTTTACTACCGTAATTTAGCTGCCATCGCCACGTGTCGTTAAATGATTCAGCTCCCCGCTAGAAACAAGATGCTGGCTATTTTATATAGGTTACAAGGTTACCATGCTTTTTAGACTGTGATTGATGTGTCTGTTCCGTATTTCGTCCTAGTGTGCTTGAACAGTTTGTTGTGTAGAAATGCTTGTGTTATATAAGAGCTGGTAGTGTGTGTTTTTGCTGCACATGTAGATTGATTTTTACATATGTTAGAGGTCACAACCACATGGTGATTAGTCAACTTTCTTGTGGTACTGTTGGCGAGGATGCTTTTGATGGTCATCTGTTAGTTGGTATGAGGTGTCTGCTTGAACACAGAGGCCTTGAATCCCGGCCTCTCAACTCTCTTTGTCATCTGCATGTATGTCCTCTTTCTTGGATTTTGATTTCATCCCACAGGCAGTGTCTTCTGACCACATCGGCCATTTTCCCTCTTTCCCAAACCACTCCATGGCTCTTATTCTCCAGTCAGCGAAAGCAGCAGAAGTAGCTTAGTAGGAGCACTACTGGACATGCCACTAAATCTCCGGCACTTGTGTGTGTTCCTCCCCTCCAGCCGCACATCCGCCAGCAGCGCCAGCCTCATGGCCAGCAGCAACGTCACTAACAAGACTGACCAGCGCTCCCTCAACTCGCGGGTCTTCATCGGCAACCTCAACACTCTGTTGGTAACAAAGGCAGACGTGGAGGCCATCTTCTCCAAGTATGGCAAAATAGTAGGGTGCTCGGTCCACAAGGGCTACGCCTTCGTCCAGTACGCCTACGAGAGGAACGCCCGAGCTGCCGTCACCGCGGAGGATGGACGAATGATTGTTGGCCAAGTGCTGGGTAAGGCTCCGGCTGCAGATTCATACATGCCTTGGCTCATAGGATAGCATTTGACACCTCAAATTTTGTATCTTACCCCAACACAGACATCAATTTAGCCGGAGAACCCAAACCACACAGGTCAAAGACCACCAAGCGCTCGGCAGGTGACATGTACAGGTAGGACCAAAGCTTCACAGCCACAATCCCACTGCTGCACAACACTCAGGTGATTCACAGTAAAGGAATTTGCCACCACGGGACACATGAGAAACCCAAACTGCCCTCAGGCACTGAGCACAAGTGTGAAACCACCGGCCAAGTCATGGATTCCAATTGAATCGGATATCCTCGGCGCCAGACAAAATATTTGACCTCTTTGTCATTTGAGCCAACAGCTAGCAATATTTCTTCATTTTAGGAGGCCTGAAACAATTTTTGGAATTTCAGTCTCAAAAACTGTATTTTCCCTCCACAAAGCTTTCACATTGGGAGCTGTCATTCATTCTACAAACCTTTGTCTTTCACACTCACAGCAGCAGTTCTTCGTTCGACCTGGACTATGATTTCCAGAGAGATTATTATGACAGGTGAGTGTTCTTTGTGATTTCCTTGTTACTAAATTTAAAGCAGGAAACATGGTGAACAGGTTTGCATGTTTCCAGTCAGACATCTCGAGATTCGCTTCCTTCTTCTATCTGAGCTTGCCTTGTCCCTTCAGTGTTTACCCAAAGCGGAGTCTCGAGTGAAAACAATGCTCCAATAAATGCTGGAATCTGAGGCTGGCTTTTAGATAATAAAAAGAAGGTGTGGACAGATTGTATGGATAATGAGAGGCTCTGATAATGAAATCCCCCAGATTCTTTTGTTTGCTTGTGTTTGAGATACTTCAACAGCACAGACAAATGAGGCTTTGTTTGATACTCGATCCAGCACGGTGCTTAGCCTACATCTGCTAAGGAATGTCCAAAGATGTTTTA
Source organism: Carapus acus (assembly GCA_900312935.1). Taxonomy (NCBI): domain Eukaryota; kingdom Metazoa; phylum Chordata; class Actinopteri; order Ophidiiformes; family Carapidae; genus Carapus; species Carapus acus. Next base: position 46,017 of record OMPJ01006402.1, on the reverse strand, counting down.
AACACTTGTATGCTCCTCTGTTGTGTTGTTGTTGCCAGAATGTACTCGTACCCGTCACGCGTTCCCGCTCCTCCTCCACCCCTGTCACGTGCTGTGATCCCATCCAAGCGCCAGCGGGTCAGCCTCAGCGGTGGCGGCGGAAGCAGCCGGCGAACCAAGAGCAGCTTCTCCTCTTCCTCCAAGAGCAGCCAGAGAACCTCGTCGTCCTCCTCCAGAACGAGTCAGTGTGTGGCCTATTGCCTAGTAGTAGTGGCTCAAACACAGGGAGAGTACCCATGAACTGACTCATCTGCTGTCCAACAATTTGCTCACTCCCCTGTCTGCAGTGAAAGCAGACGAGCTTCAGACCATCAAAAGGGAGCTGGCTCAGATTAAAAGCAAGGTGGATGACCTGCTGGAGAGCCTGGAACGTATGGAGAAGGACCACAGCAAGAAGCTAGGTAGGAGCACGTGATTTCAGAAATAGCCCACCTGAAGGATAGTTGGACTACTTCCAACCATGGAAGCACGTCCAGACAAAATGGCACCAGGCGGTGAGGTCATGTCCTTAACGCCTCACATCAGCGTCAATGCCCCAACAGATTTCAAGAGTATGAAGACGGAGCCGGGAGAGGTGACTTCACCCCCACACTCCAGCAAGAAGGATGACGGAAAGCGAGACCGCGACAGCCAGGACATGAACGATTCCGATGAAGACGAAGAGGAGGAAGAGGGGGACCTGCTGGAGGATGAAGAGGTGAGATGGAAGTGAAGTCTCTTTCGCCTGTGGTCTTTCGTAAAAGGCCTTGAGCAGCGCAACAGAAACACACAACACACACAAACACGCACACACACTCTGGTATCCTTTATCTTAAATCTTGTTGACCTGTGAAACTCCCGCAGGTGAAGAGCCAAGAGCGAGATGAAGAGGATGAGGAGGAAGAGGAGGAGGAAGAGGAAGGCGAGCATATCGAAGGAGACGACGACGGCGACAGCGTCAACGGCGACGATGACTCTTAAGCATGGACGCATGCCGCACACACGCAGTGTCTGTTGGGACACTGGACTCATTTTAACACTCCCTCCGTGGCAAACAAAAGAAACATCTCACGTGCGTGCGATCACACACACGCACACACAAAAGCATGGTGCACCTACTCGTAATTGTTCCACAATCCTTTTGCATTTCTTTAATTTTACTCCAGTCGCTGGATTCACTGTAACAGGAATAAATTAGCTGTAGGTTTGATATGTGCTTTTAGTGCCTCAGTGTTTCTTTGGTCTCCGAGGAGACAGAAAGATAGACCGATGTCCTCAGAGGCGAAAGCTCGAAGGACATGTCTTACAGGGTTTATTTAACCACAAAATTGTGTATGGATTCTTTCATTCAACTTTTTTGTGGCCTTTTGTCGTGTCATAGTCGGGTTTTTTTATACTACTCAGTTGAACTATAAAGGAATAAATTGCAATAAAATATCAAAAGTGAATGGGTGTTTGTGCTATGTTTGGAAGGAGGCTCTGCGTAAACTACTGTATAGATGACTAATATTAAAAGTTTTTATCTTAAACTCAATGTGAAGTATTGTCGGCACACTGGAGTCTCGGACCACAGATGTGAACTCAATCTTCTTTGTTTGTAACCAAAGTCACAAGTGAGTCTAAAAGCTGATATGGTTCTTCACACTAAAGTGTGTTCTGAACGTGACCCACATTTTTTTTTTGTTCACATGGCCGATCTAAGTGAGCCATCTGAACATTTAGTACCTTGCAAGAAGAGAGAGAACAACTTTGCCCCTCTAAGTGCAGCATTTGAGTGTACATAACATTTGAGTCATCAAACAATACTTCAATAGTTGTACATTTATTTAATGTGCCACTGAAACAAACCAGTGTTACATTCACAGCCCAGAAAGTATTATTATTTATCTGTATTACAAAAGAAAAAAAGATAGAACTAGCTGCACAGACGCCTGGGAAAGAAGACATCCATGAGTGCGTACAACAGTGCTATGCAGCATCAACTTCAACTGAAGCTTCATACATATTCATACATATCAGAAATACATGTCAGCAAATGATACCATCAAAACATCTTAAATATTCAAACTGTAAAGTAACCCATCCAGTAACGCAGTGCAGTGAGTAACTTCACAGTATCGATACCACGTTCCTTCACGTCATCCTTTGCTGCTTAACATCTCTGAACGAGTATCGCGGCGACGAGGCCCAGCAGGGCGACGACAGCTTGAGGGAAAACAGACACAAAGCCATTATCTGATAGTGCTTTTGGTATTATGAACTTGGTGGTATTCTTGTGTTCTGTCTGTCGGTGTGGCAGGTAAAAACTATGGCCGTGTTCAGAGCGCCGTCACTCCATAACAGGAGAGTTTCATAAAGATTTGTGGCTCAGGATCATTTGAATCTATTCAGTGTTGCCCCAGAGAGGCAGTGAATGTCTCCAAAACAGGTTTTCCTATTGTCGGGCACATATTGTACAAAAAGTGCCCCATTGTGTGGTATTTACCTTGCGGCTGAACAGCTCCGCTGCCTGCTGTGACCAAGTTGATGCGGCCTGTCTCAAAAACTACATTGAAAGGACCGACCGTGCCTGAAAAAGAAAACAAAAGGACAGAACAATGAGGAATGCAGTTTTGTAGAGGCTCTTCCATCATTTCGGCCTTCCCGTATGCAGCGACGATTCCCGATGATTTCGAAACAACTCGCTAAAAGGAATCGTTCGTTGTGGGTAAGTCTTCCACGAGCCGGTTCTTGGAAGTTAATGATCTGCGTGGGAGTTGGAGCCGTCTCCAATGTTACTGCTAATGCTAATACATAAAGTATCTTTGTTTCCGCAGTGGCAGCCTGCAATTTAGACTCGTGGTGTTCTAACGGTAAAGGAGTTAATTTCTGTCCTTGGTGTTGTAGGACATTTTTTTTGTACTCATAAATGTGTACAGTGTTGAATCAAAAGTATGATTTTAAAAAAAAAATTTAAGCTCTGCAAATAAGTAAACTGAGGCAGTTGAATGCAAAGGGCTTTTAAAACAAACAAACATGCAAACAAATAAGGCAACAAATTAGTATGAACAGAGATCCAATTTGGATCTAAGAGGGTCTCTTAGAAACTCTTTCAGCACCTCGGACGTAAGTGCTGATTGAAGTATTTAATGTAGGACTTAACTTTATTTAGGATATAATATTGGACCGAAGTCAACGGTGTTAGTGAGCTGACATTTTGAAATGATGAGGTGACAGTTGCTGTGGAAACAATGCCAGACGGGGATTCAACTCAAGCGTTCGGCGAAATTTGACCTGCTCTCATGTGTTTGTGACCTCTTACCGTTGAAGTCCCCTCTGCCGACCAGGACGTTGAGCGTGGTGGTGTGCATGCTCCTGGATGTTACCAAGCTGGTGGCATTCACAGCAGTTACCGTGAACTCACACCGGATCACTTCCATAGACCATACGTTGCCCCTGATGTCCCTCACTCTCTAGACAGGCATGACAAGGCAGATGGAAATTTATTTAGATATTATTGTCTTCATATTATTTAAAGTTTAGGGCGTCAAAGAATGGAGGTAAGAACAGGATGTAAAATCTACCGTTCACAGAGAGGAAATCATCGTAAAACCGCATCCCCAATTTGAGAGGTATCATTGGTACATGTAGTATGACGTCATTGCAATACAGATGGGTGAAAATCACGGAGGTGAAGGGTCGGACTCACTGTCTCAGTGGGAGTCAGGGTGCCGTCGCTATTGTTCCTCTGCATTGTGCGGAAGAAGAAGGTCCCATTGTCCTGACCACAGATAAAAAGCATGGTGGTGCCCTGGGAACAGACGGATGGAGGGATGGAAACCATTTCATAAAGGCGCAAAACCAAACACAAACAATCTGCAAAAACCGGCTCCATTCAACTGTCCAACAAGTCCACAATGTGGATGCCGGGCCGTAGATATTTGATCGCTCTCGCTGTCATGAGTGCTTTCTCAGCACTGTCTCTCCATTTCAGTCAAGTAGTTCTTTTGTGTGTAGGTTAGTCAGTATATGTGGTGTGTTGTCTGTGGCCAAAAATAGAGATTGAAGATTCCCACAAAACAAAACTATAAGGAAAATTAGGAACAAATGAGATAAAATATTCAACACTTGTATTATTCATGACATACAGTACTCGTTAAGTATCTCCATTTCGAATAAGAGGTTTGAGTTTGAGGTTATTCCAGCCAACCTCCCAGACCAATATCTGTGTGTGTGTGTGTGTGTGCGTGTGTGTGTGTCATACCTCTGTTGCGGAATCGAAAGTGAGTCCCACGGCAATGTATCCAGACGATTCCCCTCGAAGCTGCACACTCACGTCGGAGCCATCAGGTGGCATCGGGTGGGTGCCAATCACCGAGGCAAACAGGCAGGAGGAGTTTGCGGCGGGATCACAGTCCATTGGTCTCTCCTCACACCGTTTGCTCTCTCCACAGCCTGCCCGGGTGATGTTCACCTGGTAGACACAATTCACATATGGTATCAGAGAGCGTAACAATCATTTGCATTAGGTCAGCTGGTTTGCTTTGGCAGCGAGCATGTGTGTACTTTTGCATTTTGAACAGGTCCAAGACTTGATTGTAAAATGAGCACCAGGAACAGGATTAAAAGAAGAACCCAGACAAAGAAGACGAGCAGCAGGAACAGTAACTAGTAGTTTCAACTGTAAGGTATCATTTCAGTAAAATTCTGAGATGCTGTTAATCAAATTGATCATATTTCACCTCTGTGTCGGTAGCGAAGGACAGGTGTTGAGTTCCATGAACAGCTGGTGTCATGAAGACCATCAAAGCGGCCATCAAGAGGATCAGTGCCTGCTTCATGTCTGTCTAAAGGCCACAAAGAGTACAATGTCTACACACAAATCCAAGCAAATAAGTTATTGTCGTTGCACTCTAGATGTTTTCATCAACTCACAGCCATAAGAACATGAATTTAATCATCAAATATGCAATAAAATCTCATCACATCATGGAGACTTTGCCTAGAATTCCCAATAATTTAAATTTTTAAAGCTCAAATCTAGTCTGTCTTTTTTTTAAAGTCAGAGTTACAGTCAATCAAAATGTTATTCTATCATATATACATATATCAGTTGAACTGGTTCCTTGTACCTGTGTTTTCAGATGTCCAACGTTAAGGTGAGTCCGTTTGCTGTGTCTTGTTGATTCCGCCTCTCCACTTGCAGCTTTAATGATCAGCCTCGGCCTTTTAAAGATGATGGGCATGGCCCGCTCACTCAGAGCCTGTAAGGGGCGGAGGCTGACGAGAACTCACCTGGTCATTCCCGGACTTTGCTATGGTGACGTCATGGATTCGTTTACCACTCAGGCTTGGCAACATGGCGTGCAGGTAACACCTCTAAATATGAAATATGTGTTTATCCCAAGGGCACCTGAGAGGCTGCTGAGCATTTCCTTGTTGCTTAAGACAGAGGCAGCAATGCAGAACCTGAAATGTGACCAAATGAGGAGGAACAACATTCCTAGATTGATCGACTGGAAGGAAATGAGAGGATAATTTTACTATTAATGACCCACCGTGAAGTAGGTCATTAAAAGCCTGCGTTCTCTCCACACAGATTTATCCACAATCAGTGTGTCAGTGTGTGTGACATAGAGCAGCAGGTGTCAGAGCGCACTTGTGGGTGCTACTTGGAGTGACTTTGCAGGACTCGTATATGTTTGTCACGTCAAGGCTCTGGCACACAATTTTTTATGCATTTAGAGTATCATAGATGATTAAGTATGGTGTGAGAGTGTTAGATGTGTTACTTGAATGTTTCAGCCACATACCTGGCCAAATGTCACATGTCTCACTCACTAATCAGAATTTAAAAAATCTTAGTCATGAGGCCCATTTTCCATGACTTGAATCAGTGAATTTGCTTCCGGACATTTGTTGATGTCTATTCTTGGTTTTTCATCATTGTCACATTTCTCTTTCGGTTGCTTGGGGACAATTTCAGAAGAATAAGAGAACAGGTTTCGATTCATTGCACTCAAGTTGACAAAACAAGTCGGTGTCACCCGCTGAATTACACCTGCCATCCATCATTGTAATCATCAGTTGGTTAAGAGGGATGTTAAACACAGTGGGAACCAACTTCCTGCAACGCCTCAGGTCTCTAAAGGTCAACGTGGCAACACCACTACGTACCTACGTATCTTACATCGGCAGAGAGAGAGAGAGACAACACTCATGGTTGGGTCACAATTTGCCAGTGATTTTCGATATTGCGGCAAAATGAAAACTACTATCAAGAGGAGGTGTCATAAAGCAGAGCGTATTCAATTCAAGTCACTGCAATCAATTTTATTTGTACTGTGCCAAATCATGAAAGAAGTTATCTTAAGGTGATTTCTTAGATGGAACAGGTAGAGCTTCTCAACATTTAAACATTCAAACTCTATGACATTCACATGCAGAGACCCAACGTTTCCCTAATTAAGTAGCGTCTGGTATTGGCCATTGTCTGAGCTGAGAATAACCTTTCCCATATTTAGATAAGGAGATACTCCCATTATAGTTCTGGTCCTGAAAATAAACAATAGACACAACACTGACATTATATAGAAAACGTAAGAATATGACATATTATCTCCACATGTACTATGTGGAACTCTGTCATGATGAAATTGAGAATGTTTCACATTCTTGTACAGTGCAATGCAAAGCTTCATGGCAGCTGTGCTAACATTTAGAGAATTTGATGGATAGATGGATGCCGCCGTCCTTCAAAACAATGATTGTCACTGCCATGCCTGGTGTAGCTTTGTGACAGTGCAATATGTGTGTTGTGTAAAATGCTAAGCTGCCCTCTAAACAAATATGATCTCACCTCTACACAGTGGAGTCTCTGTTCACACTTCCTCATTCTTATCTTGACTTCCAGTCAGATGAGACTCGTTCGATGTGTTGCTTGTTATTTACATTTGGAGAATGTATCACCTGTTTTCCATTTGTTCCCTGTTTTCAGCCAAGCAAGAGTGAGATGGATGCAGCAGGGGTTTGTGGAGAAAAAGCCAGGATGGAGACGTTAACGTCAACACAACAGGTCAACACAAACACTAATCAGCCAGTCAGCAAACCACTTATTGAGAACAATGAGTACAGTATTTACTGGGTATTCGGTTAACATACAGCATTTTTTCATAACTCAAAGGATGCAGCTAAAAAACACTAATGCCAAAATACTGTATATCAGCTGTTTTAGGCTGATCTACAACAAGTGAACCTGTCCTGGAGCATGTGAACCTGATCAAGACTTTTGTGTCATTTCTGGTGCGTGCAAGCACACACACGCCTAAGCACAGATGCACACTCACACACACACACACACACACACACACTTCTGAGGTACTTCAGACTAAATCAGAGCCACTGCAACTCTTCATGGACAATCCCTGTCATTGCAGCTGATCATCTTTAGAAAGGAGGTTCCGATGGATTGGCTGTGCAGATGGACCACCAGCTCCAGCAGGTACTTGATCACCTTCACCACCAGGCACGTCGTCGTCGTCCCTGTTACCATGAACAAGATGCTGCACTCTCTGGAGGAAAGCCATCTCAAACCAGCAGGAGACCCCAAAGAAAGATACGCCCACCAACTTCAGCGGGCCCTTCCCACTCAACTGCATGTTTAAGACATGTGCGTCCTCCTCCAACCTTTTATAGCCCACATATCATTGTTTCTCTCCCAGTTATGAGGACCCATGACCTCCTAAACAAACTCGGACACTCCAAAGAAACTCAAACATGTTATAGTCTGCAGGAGTCCTTCCTGGACAGAACAGAATACCTCTCTCTGTTTAATAGTGCCCCCTGCTGGTGAGATGATTCTCTTCATGCGCTTCAATGTCTTTGGCAGAGGTCAAATAGCAGCTTGTTTAGCTGTCTAGTCTGATGCTGACCGGCCCCTCCTGACCAGGCACAGCTTGGGCACACTGCCAATGAAAGTAAATTGTGTGTGTGTGTGTGTGTTAGGGAGAGAGAGATAGAGAGAGACAGACAGAGAGAGAAGGAAGGAGATGCTAAGTTAACATGTCTCTCTCACACTCTGAGTAAGAGACAGCGGGATCAATATCCAGACATATCTGTCCCTCACCTGTCCCCGTCACAGCTCGACCCATGGATCTCTCTTTCTCCCCTCTCTCTCTTTCACCCCATCCATTTCTACTCCTTCCTCAGTCCCCCTACCTCTTTCACCCCTATTGCTCCCTCTCCCTCCCTATCCCCCTCTTCAACCCTCCAGCTTTCTCTCTTCCCTCTCCCTCGCTACTTGTCTCTATATCATCCATCATCCCTCTATCTCTGTCGCTATCTCTGTCTCTATCTCTATTTCTATCCTCTATCTATCCTTTTTTTACTGGAATAATTGAGTGTTGATAAATAATGGACACAGAGGCACTTTTATTGTGAAAACACAGCTGAACGACGTGAGGAAGTGGTCTCTGCGCATGCCCGAACATCCCCACGTTGTTTGTCTACACTTGTAGCCGAAATGCTAACTTCCCACATGCCAAGTAAATTTACCTGTACCGCTGTGTTTGCGCTCGTCATTGGTGAGTGACGAGCATTCGCCAATTGCCGCGCATGCAGGCAGCTTTCTGAGCTGCTAAAACTACTCTTTTTGGATAAGAGCGGAAAATTCCACACTATTAGCTGAGGAGAGGCCATCCAGTGTCAGCTAACAGGAGTTTTCAGCATGGCAGCTGTGGTGGAGCTGGTGGTTGGGAGCTACGAGCAGATCACCTTTGGCTACAGAGTGTCCCCCGGAGAAGAAGTGAGTCCTAATGTTATCGATCCTAAGTGTTGAACGTGTAAGTCGATGTCAGGTATTTGTTTCTCTTGGCCACTTACGTGATACGTTTAGAGGTTGCGGTTGACAAGTGCTTACCTCTGTATAATTTTTAGTACATAATATCCGTGGATCTATGTGATGTAAACAGAAAATACAAACCTTTGTCCTTGGACTTAATTGAACAGGAATGTTACACTTGTGCCCCCGAGATTGACGGTTTTTTGACAGTTCGTAGTCATTCGTTAATGCTTGTTTGGTCAAATCATTAACCGTTCTCATGTATTGCTATGGTACTATCAGTATGCTCTATTTGAGGAACTACCAGTGACTTATTCAATGAAGTCTTAACATACAAAACATTCAAACCAATCATGATTATAGCTGTGAACTACCACAATTTTTAAGAAGCAGTTTTGCAGTAATTTTATTGTAGAATTTAGGTGATTAATATATTTTACCATTTCATTCTGTCACTCAGGAATGTAAGACCAAAGCAGACTTTACACATCATGCTCACACGGCCTCCATTTCTTCTGTGGCTGCCAGTGAAAGGTTTGTTGTGACAGGGAGCAAAGATGAAACTATCCAGCTTTACGATATGAAGAAGCGAGTTGAACACGGAGCTTTGCTGCACCACGACGGTTAGTGTTCTGTGATGTAGATTTTCACCTCAATATTTTGCAGCTTTGCCATCCACGTAACTTTGAAGAACAGGAATGATTGGTTGAAATCTGTGACAATGTCATCTGACAGGCACAATAACCTGCCTGGAGTTCTATGGCTCTTCCCATTTGCTAAGTGGAGGAGAAGACGGACTCATCTGTGTGTGGAGCACAAAAAAATGGGAGTGCCTGAAATCCATCAAAGCTCACAAGTAAGCATGGAGAGGTTACAGAAAGTGTGTGTGTATTGGTTGGTGAATGAGTGAGAGTGATTGTTCACACGGTCCACCTCTTCTCCCACAGGGGTCACGTCACCTCTCTGTCTGTCCACCCGTCTGGGAAACTGGCCCTCTCAGTCGGAACTGATAAAACTCTGAGGTAACACCACCACCATCCTGCCAAAAGTGATGCAACAGTAGATGCAACTGTAGAAAAAAGGCTCAAACTTCTTATCCTTCTGTCAGGACGTGGAACCTGATTAACGGCAGATCGGCGTTCATCAAAAACATAAAACAAAGTAAGTTCCTCCACTAACAGCTGATGATTGCCCAGGAGCATTCAGTGGCGTCTCTTCTGACATGAGGTCTGCCTGATCAGATGCAGAGATTGTAAGGTGGTCACCTGATGGCAACAAGTACATAGTGGTGATAGATGACAGGGTGAATGTTTACGACCTGGAGACGGCTCTTGTGACGGCGACCATCACCAACCCAAAGAGGATTTCGTCCGTCAAGTTCTTAAATGTGAGTTGCGAGTCTCTATGCAGGGATGTGAGCGGCGACGGGGGCGACGGGATGTCTGTCTGGTTATTTAGACTTGCGTACCTTTTTCAGAACTCCATCCTTGCTGTGGCAGGGGACGACGAATTTCTCAGGCTATGCGACATAGGAGCAGAGAAGTGCCTGTGTAAATTCAAGGCGCATGAAACCAGGTTTGTGTTTTAATTTGCACTGTTTAAATCCCAGTGTGGCTGCAGACTACTCCGGCCTGTATCGCATTGGAGATTGAATTGTCTCCCCTACTGTGATTTCAGGGTGAAAGCTGTTGAGAGTTTCAGCATGGATGACTGCTGCGTGCTGGTTACAGCCTCCAACGACGGATTCATCAAATTGTGGAAGCTTCATTTGAAAGAGGTCACATTCCCCCTGCACCGCTCTCTGTCTAAATTTGACAGATCTGACCGTAATTCATACTGTATGTGCAGGATTCAACGAATTCAAAATGGGATGTCACATCATCGAATCACTGAGCATTAAAATGTTGGTTATGGCGTAACCACACTTTATTATAAACAGTAATAATTGCAATTCTCGCATGATTATTACATAGCAGTCACACCACACACATGCAAAGTTCTCATAACAATAATAATAAGATTATAATGATCTGGAAGAAGGCATTGCAATTGCTCCAAAAAACGAAAAAGACACAAAAATAAGACATGACAACTTCATCTTTTTTGTAATGGCTCTGCTGTCATGGTACCTTGCAGGAGCTGGAGTCTCCTACGCTACTAGCAGAAGTGAACACAACTGCAAGACTGACCTGCCTTGCAGTGTGGAAACCCTCATCAGAGCTGAAGGTCCAAGGCGAGCTAGAGACAGAGGCCTCGACATCACAAGGTGTGTGTCAGGTGAAAGCGGAGCGAAAACACAAACCTATAGAACGCGCCGTCTAACACTCTCCATCATCCTCTGCCCGTCCATAGATGTTGCACTGGAGCTTTCAAAGAACAAGAGAGTGAGAATCTCTACAGAAGTGGTTGTTGTGGAGGATGAAGGCAAAGCCAAGAGGAAGAGGAAGAAGAAGGATGGAGTAAACTGAAATAAGAACTTTATTAATAAAAGATAGCAACTTTTTGAACACCTTTCACCTTGATGTACGTACACATGCGTTTGCCTATACTGACCACAAGGTGATGCTAAAACTGAGTCCCAAATCTGGGACACCTGTAAACATGCAACTGTGCATTCGAAAATGGAACATTGTGGAAAATTTCTGACGCTTCTCTTCAATCGGTTGAAAAGGTAGGTCTGTCATACCAACATTTAGTTATCTGGTCGAAGCCGATGCGGAGTTCATATGTGAACTCTCACCTTTGTGATATGACCTTTTTCCGTTTAATAAATCTGCTGATACAAGTCTGACCATCTGAAAAGGAAAGGAAATCTGAGAAGGAAAATCTATGTTGGTCGTGTTACAAACGACTACAATGTTCCCCACTCAGAATACATCTTAAATTACGAAACCTTTATTGTGAAATACAGCTAACCCGGAAATAGTCCGGATGTGAAGGAGTTTGGAGGCAGACCAGCAGCGGTGATAAATAAACCTGTGGGACGTGCGAAGAATTCAACTGTCTCCAATGATTTCGTCGAGATCTGTGTGTGGACGCGTGCCCCGGTAAACGGAGTGTTGGTCTTGTGTGTGCCCTCGTCCTGCTCTACTCATGGCGGTGGACTGGTTCGGGTTTCTCTACGCTGCGCTGGTGTTAGTTGGAGGAATCACCGGCTACGTGAAAGCAGGTGAAAACATGAATTCCGCAATTGACAATTTTTCTACGTGGTGATCATTCGGCTCTGCCGAATCTGAGGGAAAATGTTGAACCAGTACCTCAAAAGGTCCATTGTGCAACATCTGAGTTTGCCGCGTGGATGTCCGACCGAGACAAAGCAAAGTTTTTGACTGTGCGGTATTTTTGAGGGAAAAAAGTTTGGAGGTTACTCATAAATGTCCCAGTTATCACGACCAAGCTGAAATTGTCTGACGTTAACACACCTCTTGTCAATCAATTAGGCCGTTATCGAGTTTAAATCTCCCCTGCCCATTCTGATGGTGAAGTTTCGGTGTCGGTGACTGTGGGTCAGTGTGAGACACCTAGTGACCCCTGGTGTGACCTGTGTCCCTGCAGGTAGTGTTGCCTCCCTGGTGGCCGGCCTCTTATTTGGACTGCTAGCTGCAGTGGGAGCTCATCTGGCATCTCAAAATCCCAAAGGCGTATGGCTTTCCCTTGGTAAAGTGGAATGATCGGCGAAATGGTGTCTCACTTGAGTGCTGCCCTGTCATTGATAGCGATATTCCTCACAGGCACGTCTGGAATCCTGGCTGTCGTGATGGGAATCCGATTTTGCAACTCTTGGAAGTTTATGCCAGCTGGTTTGATGTGCTTGGCAAGGTAATGTTCATAATTCTACTGCTGTACTACAGCAGATGGAAAATACTAGGCTTCACATTTCATCCCAGCTGTGTAATTAGATATATTTCAAGCATATATTTCTTATTCCATATATTTCAGTGTAGTGATGGTGGGGAAGATCATCGCTGGAATTCTTAGGAGGCCCCACACATCCTGAGGATATCTGCAATTTGTGTTGAAAGTTAGCAAAAAAAAAAACAAATTTACATTCCAGGCACGTTTACAAAGCTTGCAACTATGGGTCTGAATATTTTTTTATTGTTAACGAGCGACAGATGAGATCTTGCTTCATGATTGTACTTTTTTTTTGAAAATTGTTATTTGTAACTTGTGTGATGTTTCTGTACTTTTTTGGTTTTGTTTTGTTTTGTTTTTTGGACAGAAGTAGGTGGAGAATGATGATTAGCTGTGACAACTCCTGATGGAAGCAGCTTAACGAAGAAGAAGAGAAGATGATTTTCGTGTCTTTCCAAATGAAATAAATATGAACAGTTTTTTAAGACTTGATCAGTTGTTTCGACAATGAAAAAGATGTTTATTTTCACTCATTTGTCACTTCATCGGGTACACCTGTTCAATTGCTTGTTCACACAAATAGTGTAACACCCAATCACATGGCCGCAACTCAACGATTTCAGCTGTTACACTGAGTCGGAGGGGTCAGAATTTGGCATAAACAACATAAAAGCACGGATCCATCCTGCTTTGTACCACCAATTCAGGCTGGTTATGGTGTAAGGATGTGGGGGATAATTTCTTGGCACGCTTTGGGCCCCGTTGTACCATTTTAGAATTTTCTCTGATGAGTTAGTGCTACCGATGCCCGCCATATTTGACCGTCCAGTCTACTCGCCCGTGCACAGGCGGGATGTTGGGGCTCTTACAGAAGGCAGAGGCTGGGATGTGACCTCGGACAGCTTGGCCCCTCCACCCTATGGTCTCTGAGAGGTGCAATGAAACGGAGGCTTGCTCACTCTGAGCATGACTGTGTTGCGTTAAAATTCCAGATACTTTACCTTTTGCTGGCAAAGGTTCTCTCGGAAACATCCTACTCCTGACTGATTTGACTTTACAGTCAATTATCAAATCAGCAGCAGCTGAGAGATCAACTGGAAGAGATGCAGGCCAAATGTCGGTTGAGGAAGCACTCAATGAACACACTGCGACAGAGAGTGACTGGCCGCACTCACTAGCAGATGTTGCTCCTATGGTCGGCAGTGGAATCCTGGGTGTTCCTGTGTCATTCTTCTCAAAAACTGCCCTAAGTATCTTGACTGGGGCTCCGCAGACCTCTGGAACAAACCATGAAAATAATACATGGACTTTCTTTTCATGGACTTACATGGAAGTTCTGTCTTTCAAACCAGAGCTAACTCCCTTCCCTTTCTGTCCAAGGTAGGGCCTTACCTTTGTCAGCTGAGAAATCCACTGCGGTTGAACTTGAGCCGAGTCTGTCTACTCGATGGTCACCGGTTGAAGAATCCCTCCCTGGATTTATACCTGAAAAAGATGTGAGACCTAGCAGGAATTTCCGCTAGATCCTGTCCCCAGTTAGAATCATCATGTCAGGCCACACAGGCGCCTCACCTGGCAGGTATCTGGACTGGCAGAGGTAGTGCTGCTTGGCAGACATGGAGGCGGAGTCTGACCGGCTGAGTTTGCTGCTGCTTGTCGACTTTGTGGCGATGTTGGTCCTCACGTATGAGCCTGGCTCAACAACGCTGCTCAACGGTGCAGCGTCATAACCCATGGTGGGTTTTTTGGAGATACACGCTGCAGCATCTGTATCCTTTAAGTCCTCCCAGCTGTCCTGCGTCTTCAACAACGTTGTGCCCCATCGTCTTCGTCCACTGCGATGAACATTTTCCGTTCCCTTGGCAGCTATTCTCTGTCAAATAGAGAGGTGGAGGCCTGATGGTGATGCTTGGAATCTTTGCAATAGATTCCACAGTCAAATATCCGCTGAATTTGGGAAGGAATCAGTGCTCACCTGGTCTCTCTGCTTAACCAGACTGAGCGGTTCCACCTGGTTGACCATCATGGTGATTGCCCCTGTTGAGATCTGCCAAGGAGGCCTGTGGAAAGCCTGGTTGCAGGTCTGTTGCTCCGCTGGAGCCTTGCAGGGCTGAGGCTCTTGCTCAGGTCTTTCCAGGGACTGTGACTTCACCTTTGCACCGGTCGTGTTGGCCAGTGTTTGGCCCTGTCCAAGGTACTTACGAGGAGTGCTGAGGTTCGGGCCAACGTGGAAATATGGATACCGCAGGGCCTTCAGAAAGAGAATGCAATGGGAAAATATAAACTTTACAAAATAATCAAGACTCATACAAAGAAAATACACTGAAAATAATGCTACCTGAGCAGCTGTGGGCCTCAGCTCTGGGTCCCACTGCAGTAGGTCCATCAGCAGTGTGATGGCTTCATAACTGGCATCAGGGATCAGGAATCTTAGGCTGGTTTGGGTGCATTTTGGGAAGCGGAAATTCATGGAGGCAGCCAGGCTGTAGCCCTCAGGCCAGTCAGACTGGGACACGACACACAAAGAAATGCGAGTGTGTGTGCATGTGTCCGGGCTCATTCTATATTTCCGCACACAACCAAGGTGTGTTTAACCCAGTTCAAAACCATCATGTCTCATCAAAGTCAGCTCATTTTTACCATGAACGCCCAGAAACTATAATCGATTGGGTCTGTCTGTTCACCTTCTTTGGTGTTCCAAGCACCTGACAAATCCTGAAGATCTGGTCTACCTCGCTGATCCCGGGGAAAAGCGGCCGGAGTGTGTACAGCTCAGCTAAGATGCAGCCCACCGCCCAGATATCGATTGGCGAAGTGTAGGCGCTGGACCTGAGCAGAACCTCAGGGGCTCGGTACCTGGAGAATGAGGCAAGGGCCAACAGAGGGTGTGTTTTTCAATCCGTTTTGATCGTGAGGGACGTTAGAATTCTTCAAAATGGCTGAAGTCATTCCCACCATCTAGTGGACACGTAGTCAGTGTACGGTGGCTGGGAGCGTATCTCTCTGGCCAGGCCGAAGTCGGCGATCTTCACCAGCTGCGGACCCATGCACAACAGGTTCTCGGGTTTCAAGTCCCGATGAAAGTAACCTTGGAAAATACGAAATAAGTAGTTGGAGACACCGGCGACTGGAGCTGCAGCGAAGCTGTGATGTGCCGTCTCACACCGTGTTTATGCACAAATGCCAAACCAGATAGCACCTGGAACACAATGTTTCTGATTTCATGCTCAGAAAACATCTTCTCCTCCCTGGTGTCAAGAGAGACAAATACAAGGAACAAGAGATGGAAAAGAAAAGTGGTCACACTGTGGAAGTGACACATGCAGCGTTTTCTCGTTCATGTCTTGATGGCGGTGCTCTCACCTCTCTTTCATCAGCTGGTAGAGATTTTCCCTCATGTACTCAAAGACAAAGTACAGGCAGTTGTCCTCTCTGACGACCTCCTTCAGCTTGACCACATTGGCGTGGTTCAGCTTCTTCAGCGACTGAAGACAACGACACAGTAACACGCAGCAAATGTGATACCTGCGACGACATCTCGCGGTGTCAGTGTTGCATCCCAACAGGCCTACGTTCCTCTTTTTTCCCTCTTTTCTTACCTTGAGCTCTCTCAGGTTCATACACTGTTCCCAGCAGTAAAACTTCCTCTTCATTCTGGTTGGATTAAGGCAAGATTTATACATGCGATAGTCTTCATGCGCCGATTATTCAGGCACATTAGCAATAGGATAAGCAGTTAGTGATGCAGTATATTTCTCCTGTCACTTGGAGACTCTCCTTGAATGCCTCGCAAGCTCCTCCTTGTAAGTGTAGTGGTCAATATCCCTGCCTGTCTCAAAAGAGACAGGTTTGATCCTTTCTTTAGAGGCAGCGTGGATGTGAAGGTTAAGTTTGTGTTATTTGAGTTTACACATCCAGAACATCACATCTCAAACCTGAACATTGACATGCATGATACTCTGATGCTCCATGGTCTGATTTCTTTGCACGGCCCACTGAGTCCAATACTCCAAAGCATCTTACAACAGTCTAATAAGATTTAAGATCAAGACTTAGAGCGTCTCCATCTGTCCTCTGCCTTGGTGTCAGACCCACCTCTTGATGGCCACCAGCTCCCCGGACTCTCTGCTCTTAGCCAGGACCACGCAGCCGTAAGTGCCGTCGCCCAGTTGCTTCAGCGTGATGTACTGGTCCATTTTCCACAGGAGCTCTGGACCCTGCGTCCCTGTCGCTGTAGAGCCTTGAAAAGTCACACAGAGAGACAGCTCGAAAATAGAGACGCCCACCTTCAGATAAACAAGACAACAATCCGTCCCGCTGGCCCGTCCAGTTTAACTCTGTCTTTGCAAAGGCTGCCTTGGTGGTGAAGGACGGCTCTATGAGGCATTAGATGTTGGTGATGACTGCTTCCATCTGTTGCACTGTCACCAAAGTCCAAGCTGAATGTGGGCTAAGCCTGCTGTGACAAAACAAGTGATCCTCATCCGGGCGATGTGGGGAGACTCGGAGAGGAATTGGATTGAGTTTGACAGCGTGGTGCTCGGAAATAGGCTCCGAAGAGGAGGAGAAAGAGGAGACTGAGTGAGCGATTGCTTGGCCACAATCAAATCTGTGTCGATAACATTTAGCCCTGTGAAATTTCCAGGAACTTTTTACATCTGCAACAACGTTGCAGTGAATCATTGTGGTGATGGCAACTGGAAACCGATGTAACTGTAAAAGGGACATTTCCTGAAGAATGTCTCTGAGGCAAAGCACAAAGGCTTGCAAAATTACAAAGTGAAAGTGAGCAAAGATTATGAGATGAAATCGGCCATGACAACTAGGGTAATTTATAATGAGGCGTAATTGCATATTATCGTCAATTTAAGGGTATTATACAAGATGTATGTGGTCTATAATTTGATTTGCAGAGTGCAGAGCAGTGTGCAGCGCGAAAAGCTATCGTACCAAATGTCTTTCATTCAGCCCCTATATTTTGCAGACGTATGCAAAGTTGTTCTAAAAGTAGACATTTATTCTCGGGAGGCACACCCCGCGTAACTTTTTATAGCCTGGGCCACCTGCACGAGCAGGACAAGCTTTCTGCATTGCTGCCACCTTGTGTTCTCATCTTGACCTGCAACGAAATAGGGGCATTTTTGGTTGCTAATTAGTCGCACAGGGGAAAAAAAGAATCCCGGTGAATAAATTATTGATTTGCGTAACATTAGCTCGAGTGTCGATGCAAATGAAGTTGCGTTGTTTGTTAAGACTCGGCTGTTGTTGCAGTGTTTGATTTTTGCGACTACTTTGACTGAGTCGCATAGGACTGACAATAGGTGTGCATGAAATGGAACTTTAAGTACTATTTTTTCCATCAATATCGAAACTGTTGACCGAGACACAGCTCAGGAGGCAGTTTTTCAATGTTGTTCACGCAGGGAGGTGACAGCTAATACTGAAAAAAATGGATCGGTATGTTTAAAAAAAAAAAAAAACGACTTTATATTCAATGCATCACAGCTGATCTCAACAATATGCCCATGTTTGGTGAGCGCAGGTGGATGGGATTGATGAAAAATGTTTTTAAAAGACAGCTGTCATAGCTTCATGCGGTAATGTTTGAGTTGACGCGAAACAATCCCCCCTGGCCAGCGTAAAAATCGCATGTGTCAAGTCTGAAGCAGGTTCAGTAGCTCCAGCCGGTTTGTCAGACATGCAGGCGTGAAATGCGAGGAATGAAAATCACGACCAGCATTCTCGAAATGGCCATGTACTGTAGTAGCGTGACGTATCGCGCACTATACCGAGCAAACGCGCAGCCACATCGCTGGCCGCCTGTGCCGCAGATGGACTAGTTTGCGTCCCCGGTTTGCGTTTTCGGCTATTTACGGTAAGGTGGACCCGCAGTGTCCAGTAAGGGATCAGGTGATCCACGAACTACGAAGCGTAGGCTGACTGTGGAAAATGCAAAATGTCATATAGCAAATGTCGGAGCATAATTCATTCACGTTTCGGCTCAAATTTGGACTTAGACCGCGCCGCTGGAGCTCCAGTCTAACGATGGCTCGTTAGGGCTGGTGGGGCGACTGCAATTTTTGATATTTTTAATTTATGAAAAATCTAATTGACGGACAAATATTGGTTTCAACATGGGGCTGTGCTACAGTTTGCGTCCCCGGCTGTTCGGGGACCTGAGCGGCTCTATCTCCAACGCTACCTCGGACTCGGACCAGCCGCCGGACGCCGCCGCTCCGACCCGAGCCGGGGGAGCCCGACCGGAGGACACCGGGGGATGCGGGGAGACTTCGTCGCTACGCGGCGGTGGCGGTGGTGGCGGTGGCGGCCCGGTGCGCCCAGGGGACCCTTCAAGGCTCCCGGCCGGGGAGCACCGCCGTGGAGACACCGGCACAGACGGTGTGCTTATACAGAACGGCGGCGGCGGTGGTGGTGGAGGAAGCGGGAAGGGCTCGGGCAAGGACCGAGGCCGACGCTTACAGCTGCTACAGAAGACCAGCACCCAAAAACAGAAAAACTGGGACAAATTGCTGGTGGAGGAGAAGGAGGCCGAGAAGGAGGCGAAGAAAGTCAGTAAGAATATTGACAGGGCGCTGAAGGAGCTCAAGCGGGAGTATAAACAGACTCATCGGCTGCTGCTGCTCGGTAGGTTCAGCCCTGTTTCCTCTGCACTGACACCGTGAACGCGTCGTATCATTAGAAACAAAAATACAAATGGCTCGTCCCCCCAAAATAATTATGTCATTGTTAAGCCGAGGCCTGTCGCCACATCTGTCGGCTCGGCTATGGTGGCTCTACCCCCCGCGGCTGTCAATGACAACCGATGGAGAAACACATTTAGCCGCACGCTCGCCGGGCCTGCTTCAGCTACAGCGATCCAAAATGAAAATAAGCACAAAAGTGGACCAACACTGTACGAGTGAGTGCAGAGATTGGTGCAGACCTGCACGTTGGAAGTTGTAAAAATAGAATAGAACAGGACAGGACAGCGCAGTGTTGCACCGGAGCCTTGACTAAAATACAGTAGAATGCAGCATCACTTAGTGTAATAGCACGACAAATTAGGGGTATAGTTTAGTTTACTATGCTGGCTTGTTGCAGTTAATCACAAAATGTCAAAGGAGACAGTCTTGGATGCATTCATTCAATATTGTTGAGGATAACATTGCTAAATGAACAGTGCATCCATGAGGGGAATCGACCAATTCTAACCTGACCTGATCTAGTTATACTTTTCACCAATGGAGGATGCTTACTACAGCAAATTCAGCGTCATGCTCTGAAACGTGTCTGATAATTTTCATTTTGAATTTTTATTTTATATTGTGTTTGGCTGTTTGTGAAGCACTTATAGGCTAAATGAAAAGTGCTAGTATGTTGCAAGTGTGTGTCAACTACTCCATGTTTATGCCCATGGAGGCGGGTTATATCTGATCTTTGCAAACTGTACTACATGATAAGCCACTCTAGTAGCAGAGACAAATGGTATGGGATATCAACAGATGTTACAGTTTATGTCAGTAATGAATGTCCTCGCTGTAACACTTACATTGTCAGTCAAAGGGTTAAGTCAAGTGGAATTGGTGTAGGACATTTTTGTCTTACTCTGACGGTTGATGTATTGATTCCAAAAGTGGACACCTGCTTTTACTAACTCATCCGTCCCAAAAAAGTGATCAGATCAGATCATCATTCTTGCTCATCCTGCACTGTACCTGTGCACCGTGGACACACTTCCAATCGACTACAGATGTGCATCTTGCTCCAAGAGTATCCCGATTCAGCCTCAGACTTACCCTGACCTTCCTTATATCTACATGCTCAGATCAGGACAAAATGTGGGCCCAAGCATACGCCGTGCATTTTGGTGCAATCAAGGTCAAGAATCATGTCCATCATACGCCCTATATTTTTCAGAGGGTGCATAAATGTCGACGATTAGATGCGGCATGAAACCAGCAACTGACCTCATAATTTCCCAGGTAAATGTCTCAAAATTGCCAACGACAAGGAATGTTCCCAAAAGATAAAGAACCCTCACAGGTCGGACAGAGCAGTGTGGTGTTCTCAGTGAACCAAAGCTAAAGCACCAGAGCCGCTTGTCCACCAGTAAACATTTAACCTGTGTCACTGTGTCATTTCAGCGTCTTATCTGTCATTAGGGTTTTGGGCAGCTTTCCTCATCACTGTGTAGTCACATTATTTAAGGATTGAGCCACCCAGGTACACCCAAAGAGCCCCAACCTGGACCACAGGCCACTTTGGGTTTACTTAAGAGGCCTTCAGGACTTTATGCCCTGGACACGGACTCTTGTTGCATGCCAGAGGACTGAGGCGGTTTGTGTTCCTCTGAAAGTGGACACCTCTCAAATAGTGTTAGATTTCAAGGGAACGTATGCTGGCTAATCTGGGTCACTTTATCTGTTTGTATTTGCTCCAGGTATTTAGTTGAATGATGATAGTAATAAGGAACACGTGTTTATCCTTGCATTTTCACTTTGAACTTGGTCAGGGATCCGTCCCATTTATCTGTGTTTATATCCACGCCATTTCACATTTTGGATGTGTGCAGGAGAGGATTCGATTCGAGTCGCCATGGAGAACACAAGCCACCGAGATCATGTAGGCGGTGCAAGGGGGAGTTTATAAAAATGCAGAAAAGCATTTGCTCATGTGATTAATAATGAAGCTCATATGCAGCTACATTCATTTGAGGATAGAATTTCAGGTCAGACATGAATTGATATGCTCTTGATCCGCGTTTAGCAATAATTTTCAGTCATGCAAACTTTCATATTGGCAGACCGTTCATATCAAAACGTCACTGGCACTTTCTTCTGGTTTTTGTGTCGCGCATTTAGGAGATATTCAATGTTCATTCATCAGGTCCATGGCACATTAAGATGACCTCTGTGCCATCACATCAACTGTTCAGATGCAGGCGTTACTGTTGCCCTATAGAAATGTTACCCTCAGCTGATGTAAGGCGTCATCACGTTAAAATGATTTTTTTTGCTGTTTTTTCCTTTTCAGTTTCACTTGTAGCATGTTATTGCATTCATGACAGTTAAACAACCCGTCTAGAGGCCTCCTTGTTTCTCACAAATGATGCCATTTGTCTCCAGCTCGTGATTTCCATTCTGGAGAGCAAGAAACGGATACATGGCAGAGGTCTTTAACATGGATGACTCGGTGATGCAGGTGTATGCCTATTTCTCATGAAACAGAAATATACTCTTATGAAGCAAAACGCCTGATCTTTGATCGATTAGTCACCTCAAATGAACTCAGTTTTTAAATTGCATAGTACGAGACGGTTCGTGATGGTCATTCTTTAATAGAAGGAAGTCTGAATTGGTTAGTCCTTTAAAATATTTAAGCCTTTTAGTAGAAGACTGCGGGGACAGGAGCTGACCACAAGCTCCTATCCTTTCTAGGACAGGAACATAGTTAATTGTTGTGGTGCATGGGCTTGATTCGGCACAGGCCCTTGATAGTTACACAGCTTTCCTAGACGTCCTTAACTGGCTGTTTCATATCTCAGTCTTATCTCCATTCACGAGCCTGAACAGCAGCCCGCCAGCAGTGTGGCAGAGTCAAATGAAATGATCGGAGGTAGGCAGCCCATAGCCAATGAATAGCTTCTGGGAAGTCACTGATTGTCATGTTCTGGCAGTTCCTCTGTTTTTCTGTGCCACTATTCAGCGTGCGTGTCGCTTACGAGAAAGGGGAAACCATATTTTGGAAAAGCTTACTCATCCACAGGGGGACGAGGTGGCGGCTGTGGCCCAAGCGCCCCCACCTCCTTTTAAATGCTAGAGCGGGTCACGTGGAGCCAGGTGAACTTTGCTTCAGTCACAAAGGGTTTTATCATTGACCATTGCTGAACTTTACCACCAGCTGCACAGAGTTCCCAGTTAATGTAATGATCAACGAGAGTTCCTGAAGTATGAATTATTGGTGTATTTTATTACATGGATAGCAGGGCCAGCTGTATTAATCATCTTGATGCTCGTATCACTTAAATCAATGCGGGACCGCTCGGAAAAGACACCGGACTCTTTTAGTTCTCACAGGTTTTACTGGCTGTCTATTTTACACCCCAGCTTCCTCTGGGCCTACAGACAGTGTGATAAAGTTCTCTGTACCTTTAGACAAATGCAAATAAGCTATTTTTAGCCAGCTCTGTATCATTTAGACATACGGCCCTCTACACAGTCATTGCAACTCTATATTTACATAATGGCTTTTGTCCAGGAATGAGTTCAATGACAATTTGAATTATTCAAGAAATATTTGATACTTGCATGTATATTTGTTTTTAGTGTAAAGATTGATTACAGCAAAGATAAAAGTGAAACATCGAAAATACATATTCTCCATCCCGTTTTTTTATTGTCAATACACGTGATGTAATCTGACATTATGCTCACTTTTCTGACGATGTGAAACATTTTCAGTGGCGACTTGTCGATGAGGTCAATGAAAGTATTTCAGCTGATTAATAAACGAACAAAGAGCGGTTCTCATATGAGATATAACTTCTACAGCCATGATGTGCTGCTGTGAAGAGGATCTCCCGACTTTGCTGAGCACCATCCTTGGCTTTGCTACTTTGCCAAAAACAAAACAAAACAAAACAAAACACTTGCTTCTATATCGTGGTCTTTTTTTTTCCTCATAAGTCAATCATGAGATTATCATTTCATTTATATTATACAAGTCTTGAATTTTTATCTTGTACGAAAAATGTCAGTCACTTACGAAAAATAAACCTTTGATATTTTATCTTGATTTCTGAAATGGCAGCAACTCTCAGATGCACAGGATGTGTGTCTGTGGTGTAATGCAGCAGATGCAGCAGGCAGGCGTGCTCTCTGTCGCCAATAGAGGTTGCTGTGGTGCTGGCCACTCTCTGCAGCCCTCAGGAGCGAGGGCTGGAGGCCGGATTTTCATGCTGTGCAACTTGTTGTGCTGCTGCAAATATCTCACTCCATGGGAAAAAAGTTTTACATTCGATTTGCATCATGCGGCCACAGAACAGAACATGTTGTTTCATGTTCTTCAAATACTTGCTCGTTGTGGTCTATTGAAAGTATTGGGTAGAATCTTTTTGTAACATGCACATTGTGAATATTACTAATTCGGTTTGTTTCAGGATTTGATCGCATCTCTCTTGCTGATCTCTGCCTAAACAAACGAGAAAGATGCAATATCTTTACATCCAACAATTCTTAATTACGACAATATAATAACAATGCTCATCAACAGACATTGGCAATAATGATACTGAACAGTAGCTGTTGTCTGACCTACTATTAAGGCAGTCAACATTGAAAAGCACTGTGATGTTTATAAAAGGCAACCGATTGTTTCAAAACCATGTCTGTTCGGTTTTCTTCAGAGGAAACCGTAGCCCCCCAACTTACACATTATTACTGAGCAGACAAACTGTTACCAATACACTGCTTCCTCATTAAGTTAAGACCAAGAGTTGCTCTGCCTGGTTTTAGCCGAGTGATGGAGAAACAACTGTATTGTACTGCATGGTGCAAATGTGAATGTCCACTGCAGGGAGGTCATGAGGAGATGTTGAGGAATATTACATTCAAGTGTTCACAAGGCAAGCCGAAAGTCAAAAAACAAACAATAGTAGTGTGGTAAATTGCTATGAAATGAGTGAATCATATTAGACAGATAATGGAAGAACATCTAAGCTCCTTATTTTATTGCATTCTATTCAAGAATATCTAATCACTAAATGTAGAGGTTCTCTAACTTTCTGAACTAAACACCATCTCATCAGTGGCCCATCATTTCCTTACGCATATAGTCGCTGCAAAAATGTATCCTCAATGTTTACTCTCATTAACTTTGTGTAAGTATCAGTTATTATGTTTTTGTTCACCGTTAACATATAAGTCACAATCAGATGAAATATTTGTATTTAACGACACACATTTTTGCACCACTACAGCAATAGAACTCTGCTCCCTTGAACTCTGTGGTTTCAATGTGCAGGCCCTGTCTTGCTCAAGGGCAGACGTGTAATTGAACAAGATGTTTTTTTGTTGTTGTTATTGTCGATTTATGATTACTTATTATGAGATGATCTTTACTTGGTAAAAGACTGTTTTGTTTTGACAGATGTTGCTGACATTTTTTTTTATTTTCGTCTTTTGTCTGTGTATAGTGTACATAAAGCGCTGCAATGGCAATATTTTGCTGATGTCTAAGTGCCAAGAATAAGGAACTCGATCCGTGGCCTAGCAAATATAACCTCTCCTACAAGTCATCAAATCTAAGGGCTGTTGTAAATTTGATCTGAAAAGCACACCGAGGGTTGCCTAGAATGGAAAATCTCCATGCACACTCCAGAATAGTAAATTTGTACACACAAGTTAGAAAGTTTAAACAGGAAAAACTTATCTCTAACTTATACAGATCCTAACAATTTTATGTCAATTTATAATCTTCAAATGATTTTTTTTCCCCAAGCTTCCACAAAGTTAAATCACACCCTTGCTGCTAGAAGTTAGGAGGCCACCAAAACCAGTTTTGTGTGTGTTTGTCAGTGTGTGTGCGTGCGTTCGTGCATGGGTGCGTGTTTGTGTCCGTGTGTTTGTATGTGTGCTTGCTTGCGTGCGTGCGTCTAAGTAAGTGTGACTGCCTGATAGGAAAGGGTTTGCAAGCTTAGCTTGTGAAAGAGCAGAAGAAGCAGGGAATACTGGGTACATCGCTGGACATGTTTCACAAAAAGCCACCTGCAAGACAAAAGCAGGAGCTCCGGTCCTACTGCTTGACTGGGGGTGGCTTTTTGCATTTTTATTTACAGCGTAAATAAAAACACAGCTGACAGCCCCAAACAATGCTACAGGGCCTGCAGTGCTACACAATGCCACATCTATACAAGCGTTTCATAGAGCAGTGTATATGTAACATATTGTATGTATTCCAACACCTTGGTAACACCATTGAGTGGGAATCAAGTTTTATGGACATTTGTCCGCAGATTCTGCAAGTCGGCAGGAGAGTCTAAATGGCTGGGCAAGCATGTAACTGAAAACAGAGATGTGTTGCCATTGCTTGTTTTGCTTCGCTTTAATGATGTGAACCGACAGAAATCTGATAGATGACTGAGCAGTTATCAACACCAGCAGGCACGTTTGAGAAAACAGTTTGCTACTGAATGCAACTCGTTCTATTTACACACAAAAATGTGCCACAAATTTAACCTTTTGTCTTGGTGAAATCCGTCAATTAAGTATGGTGGAGCACCCCGGGGACCACCGGTGGCAAGCGCACCACCGTTTGGGAACCACCCATCAAGCACTACAGGAAGTAGCTACATTGAAACTCGTGACTGAAGACACGATTATAGATTTGGAATTGACGCAAATTCGCACACGTTGCGTGCTACTGTTATTGTCAAAGTGTTTGTCGGTGGAGAAAAACTCCAAATGTGAATGTCTACACAGCCCACGGCGCGCAGACACGGTACGTGGGTTACCAGTGTTGGGTCAGGGCCACTTCACGGACAGACCCAGCCCCTGTGTAAAAAGCAGCATCAGGACGGATTTTTCACCGCCAACCTCACGCCGCTCGTTTTTTCACATTTTCTTTTTCCTTATTTAAAAGTTTTGACGTGAACACGAAAAAGGACTACATTTTGTAGCTCACGGGTTATAAAATGGTGTATCGGTGCGGATTGTTAACGTGGGTTTGTTTTCCACCTCTACGGTCCGCGGCTACTTCCTGGTGCCACAGAGAGAGGCAGTGCTGAGTTAAAGAGACAGAAATACTGATAGAATCCACAGCGAAAAACCACACCGAGAAGAGAGGGGTTGGAGACGCGATAGGAACACTTGACTGGATTCTCACACATTGAAGACCCCCTCTTTCTCTTATTATTTATATTTTTGATACCCCCTCCCCGTTTTTTAACCGACACGCCGTTCTTCGCTGGTTTGTAAATTAATACACGGTTTTGGATGACGGTAGGCTGCGGCTGAAGCGGAATTGTAACGGGGAACGTATTACTCCCTCCGACGGTGAAGCTTCGCACAGATTTTTTCACCTAGACCTATTTTCTGTACTATTCGACAACAATATCAACCCGGGTATTGTTTTATATTTTTGACCATTTCGCAAGGAAGGGTTAGGGCGACGGAAGATGGGTTGTTTGGGCAACAGCAAGACTGAAGATCAACGCATCGACGAAAAGGCACAACGAGAGGCTAATAAAAAGATAGACAAACAGTTACAAAAGGAACGACAGGCGTATAAAGCCACCCACAGGCTTTTATTACTGGGTAAGAGTGCTCTCTGTGTGTCAGTGTGTAAGAAAAAATGTTACCGTAATCCCTTTCGTTTACCGAACACGTAGCCCCATTTGACAGCGCTTGCAATAATATGTCATGGGGGTGGATATTGATGGAGGCTCCGCAGCCTACAATTAACTAGCTTCACCTCCCACTCCCCCAAAAAAGACATTACTCGCTTTTTTTGTGTGTATGCGTTTTCTGGGGTGTCCTCGCCGATGTCACTCGGCGATATTTTGATGTGCTTCGCTTCGTTTTTATCTTCGAAGGTGCGGGAGAGTCCGGAAAAAGCACCATTGTGAAGCAAATGAGGATTCTACACGTCAACGGCTTCAACGCGGAGTGAGTGCTATGCTATATGCTTTTAAAACGCATAAACGCCGTCAAATGGTGTATTCGCTTGTGCCTGTAGCCCTTCTCGTAACGATAAAGACTGTAGAAGCTGTGGAGGATACAAGCTCTGAATGATTTTCCCCAGGCACTGCAGCGCCTGTTGGGCCCAGTATCCCATGCAAAGCAGCTAATGTCTCTCCCCCTATTTCTGGTTCGCGCGCGCGCGCGGCCTCGCGCACACGCACACACACAAACACACACACAGAATCTATCTATCTATCTATCTATCTATCTATCTATCTATCTATCTATCTATCTATCTATCTATCTACATCCTTCTCTTTCTCTCTCTCTTTCTCCCTCTCTCTCTCTCTCTCTCTCTCTCTCTCTCTCTCTCTCTCACACACACACATACAAAGCCTTGTGCATGTGTTAAGCTTTTGCGGTGACATAGATGCAAAATTCACAGTTTCCTGTTTCATTGTAGAGGTTGCGATCTAAACACACCTATTGATGGTTTGTTTTGCTGTAAGGCCTTACATAGCATTGATCTTGGCAGCGGCCTATTTTAAACAGGCTCACTGCATATCATATGTATCCACAGGCAATAATGAAATCCAAGTATGTATCAGGATTGGTTATATAAAATAATCTGGAAATCATCTCACACTCTTGGGTGTATGCTATTTCCATGTGTGTAAACTCAGCCATGTCGCCCAACTTTACCCTATAGCCTGGCAGTAACCTTTATCTAGATCATACTCTAACTCCTCAGAGATAAGTCTTTTGTGGTTTTGCTGTACTTGAGAATTTTGTAACCGTTGCTCCACACTTCCATTTTGTCCCCATGCAGAGAAAAGAAACAGAAAATCCAAGATATTCGGAAAAACGTGAAGGATGCCATAGTGGTGAGTTTGTCCTCCCTCTACCCCTCCTATCTGCTCATTTTCTTCGTAGCTAGGTTGCCCATGCCAATCCCATTTGAGCAATTATGCAGGCTTATGGTTAGAGTTTGGCTTGTATTTACCCTTTTCTAATACCCATTTCTTTTTCTGTCTCCGTCTCCATCTCTCCTTTTGCATTCCAGACTATAGTGTCTGCGATGAGCACTTTAATACCCCCAGTCCCACTAGCCAATCCAGAGGACCAATTCAGAATCGAATACATCAAAAGCATAGCGCCTCTCTCCGACTTTGACTATTCACAGGTAAGATGTCCATCAAACTCCACGTTTCTGTCAACTGTCAACTGTCACAGGCAGAGGGCCTCTGCTGCTTCTTTGCAGGCAGCACAAATGTGTAGATTAAAATGGAATTTGATGATTGTGTGACTGTCTCAACATTGTGAAAATCCAATACTGTCAGTTCATGGCTCGGAAGACTTGATCATGATAAACATGATTAGCAAAGTTTTCCCATCTCAGAACAGATTATGTGATGCAGTAAAGCAGCAGATGTGGTTCTCACACCATTAGGATGTTTTTTTTGTATATTTCTACGGTGAAGTGAAGCTCTTCCCTCATTGTTGTACTTTTATTTGTGGCTGAATTGCCAGTGGCTGTGCCCACCAAGGACTTCTACAGTTTGATGTATTGGTTAGATTAGCATCACAGAGTTGTGTCATCTCCTGTAACATTGTTAGAAGTTATCAATTGTTTATAAGCAGTGTTTTCAAAGACATGCACAACAGTCTACCTTCAGCGAGGTTTCACAGTAGCAAGCATGAGAATATCAATTAAGAGACCTGGGTGTTCGTTTTCTGGCAGAGCTCAACTGTGAGGGTGTCAACAGGGCATCACCGATCGTGTTTTGTTTTGATGTCGTGTTTTTCGAAGGGCCAGGGCCATGGGGGAGAGTCACTGTGGAGTTCTCAGGCGCGGACAGGCCACTGGGAACAACATGGCTCTGTTTAGAGTGTTCACGCTTGTCATCGGTCTCAGGCCTCACTCATGTCGTCAGTATCCCCCAGTACATTGTCACTTAGTGCCACCAGGCATGACATCCAATACTGTGGGGCAGCAACCCGGCCAGGTGGTGACCTGTGGCTCTCACCTGTTGGCGCCATTTAGAAATGTGGAAGCGTTTGTTTTCCATCATATTAGAAAAGCCTGTTCACATGATGTCATGGTCAAGTGAGTAATTGTAGAATGAATGTCAGCTTCTCCATCACATAGTCTGTCAATTTTTTTCCATACTTTCTGATTTTAGTGGAAGTGTTGCAAATCAGTTTTGTTCTTAACCTGATGGAAAGTGGAAGTGGACATAAGCTGCCCCAAAGACAGTGAGAGTGATAGCCAGTCATGTGCTGATGCCAAATTTACACTGTTGAGGTATCTAGGCGTTTGACATGACCTCCTTTTCTTCTCCAACAAACATTACTCAGCAATTTAAGACAGTAAAGCACAACTTTGTAAATTGTATGTTGGAGTTGGGCTGAGTGAGTATTAAGTGGCTTTGGTTGCTGCTTTCCCCTCCTTTACACGCAATGAATATCTCACCTATAAAGAAAAGGAAACCGAAATCGACAGCTGTTATGTTTACTTAAAACAAGGCTTTCTAGTAAGTCAATTTCATGTGTCACTGGGACTTGCGATTACTTCTCCAGTCCTCGTACACATGGAATCTCAAGAGAAGTTCTAGGTCGCATATACTTACTTGAGGTCTTGTGTCAGCTAGAATGTAATTATTCATTTATGAGTATCTATTCCAGACGTTAGCACTGGGTTTTGATATTTTCAGTGTAGAAAAAAGCTTCAAACCTGGCAGCACTCCGGCACAGCAAACCTTTCCATATCTGTTAAAGACATATGCTTG
The DNA here is from genome assembly GCA_900312935.1 of Carapus acus. Classification (NCBI taxonomy): domain Eukaryota; kingdom Metazoa; phylum Chordata; class Actinopteri; order Ophidiiformes; family Carapidae; genus Carapus; species Carapus acus. The sequence goes on along the minus strand of OMPJ01006402.1, from coordinate 15,859 downwards.
GACGGTTCATTGGTGGGATAAGAAATGACGTGTGCAGTTGTGAATAGATATGCGTACATCTAAGGAAGGTCTGATCTGAGTTGGCCGGATTTTCAACTTCAAAAAATCCACAGCAAGATTGTATCCTCGTTGCATTGACTGACACTCTTGGTTTTGATGATTGCTGGGCCCTCATCAAGTCCACATCCTTGTCTTTAAAACCTGCCCCACCCCCCGCAGAGACAACAACGGATAACAGTAGGTAGAGAAAGGTCTGTCTCAAACGGTCGCCTATGCAAATGGAAACAAATGCTGTTTGCAAGAGCCGTGTGAGCCACCTGACAGCCCCTGACAAGCTGAAGTGGAGCAAATTCAAATGAGGTCCGGTTCCTCTTGTTTGGCGCCATGTGGCTAGCAATCAGACAAAGTCCACATGGAATATCCTCCTTTTGATATGAATCCTTGCATGTAGCAGCGTGCGTCGCCATGCATTTTATCTTTTCCAATGTGTCTTCTCACACATGTGGATCATGTCTGACAGCAGTTGGAGCTGGGTTTAGGTTTCCTTTGAATGTATTAGTCAACAAATGGTTCTTGTTTCGCCGTGAAATGTGAGACGCACTGTCCTGTTGATACTCTGCATGTACCTAAGTTCAGCTTTACCTCGCTCTATTTTTGTTCCTTTAGTGGAGTGGAGAATTGCTTTACTAATTCATTGGGTGAAACTCACACAGCCGCTCTGCTCCTGCGCATCAGCGACCGTCAGGGAGTGTGTCACGTTACTTAACGCTGTCTGTCTGTTTACTGACCGAGACATAATTATGACTTTATGTCGCAGGACTTAACCAGCCCTGTGCTGAGCTACGTTTGCCAACTAGGCTAACAAGCCTGGAATTTTACCTTGTTGGTCAGGTTTTTCTGCTGATTGGAGATTTTGTAATGATAAGAAGGTGCAATCCAGAAATTTTTCCCTCTAATTGATTTCTTAACTGTCTGCGATGCGGGGCAACGGATGCATGGTATGTGGGACTGGTTTCATTTTAGGAAGTTGTTATGAAAAATGAGCTGTGTTGAGCAGCACATTCTCTGTTGTTTACTTTTGGCCCAGGTCTGCTCTATAAAATTGAAAAGGCCTTTGAAAGTCAGCTCTGCATATTAGGTGACTCTTACCTATCACACAACTTCTGTTAAAAGCCAATGATTATAGTGACAACCAGCTTGGATCATGTCGGTTTGCAGAAATGCATGTAGGGAATTCAGATTGTTAGCTGTTGCTGTATGTTTACCGCAGAGGTTAGAGGTCACTCGAAAAGCCTTAACCCAAAGGAATTCCATTAAAAAAAAAAAAAAAACTGATAGGCGATACCTCCAACCTCTTAACCATGAGCTACTGGCTTGCTGTGAGTAGGTCATGAGGGAAACTATGGCCTGTGGGTGCTACATAGCCCTCTGCAGGCTACAAAACATAGCCCAAGTATTTGAAAGCAACATACTGCCCACGGGGCAACAAGTGAGGAACCCTTAGTTAACATGAAGAAATAATGAAAAATAACAAGACAAACGGTGCTTTTGAGCACGCTCATTACTCCAAGTATTTGCTCTTACTGCAATTAAATGTACAATTATGATTAAGTTGTACTCGTGCACAAACGGCAGAATTCGTGTGGAGTCATCACAGGTGAGGGGAGTGTGCCTAGTCAAGAAAACAGACATAAGGCATCCAAATGGATTAGAGTAATCACCGGCTTTTCGATAGATGCGCTATTGCATGATCTTAATCGTCTGCTTCTTGCCGCACACTCTGATTTGTGACAGTCACATGAAGGTGTGCACTGATGCACGGACAACAACGCTTTGTCCTAATCTCTGTATTATCGGTTTTTGAAGTGTCTACATGTGATACAGCACTCTGCAGGAGTTGTCAGGGGAGGGACGTAAGGTGCGGAAGTGCAGTAACCGGCTGTGGATCGATGGATAATAGGTCACAATAGAATCTCCATATGTAGTTGTTGAATTAGAATACCAGCAGTAGACATTATTGCTCTGTAGGTTTTTGAGACACACCTTAAATTTGCAGCAAGGCGTTGCTATTGACCTTTCCATCTAAAGACAGTCATTGTTAGTCCTTGGTGTGAGTTAGGAAATAATCAAGTACAAAAAGGAAATAATCAAATGATGTTATGCTGGATCGCACAGTCATTCCTAAGATATATCTATTACCAGCTGGCAACTGATATTTCTAAAATTATACGGTTTCTCAGTAAACTCTGCAGTTGTTTTCTTAGTTGTTGTTGCCCCAAACCTTTTCTGGGTGCTTCCCCCAATTGCCCCCTGGATAAACTGTTGCCAAGAATTCATATAGTGAGCCAGAGCAAGACAATTTGGGTCATACAGCCTATATTGGCTTCATATGACTTCATCTGATTTCATCTGGCGTTTTGATCTAGATGTTGGCACCACCAGTCTAGATCATACTGGTACCTATATTACTGAATCTCAGGCTGTTTTGAGACGAGGCAAAAGAAATGTCACATTCCTGTTAAAGGATCGCAATAAGAGTGCAAACGACGGCGGGAAGCATGCAGGAAAGAGTTAAAGAAGCTTGTGTAAAAGCAAATTCCCTCCTGGTCTCTTTCTGTGTTATCAGTTCCTCTGTAGGGCACTGCAGCACACACTGCATTTATTCAAAGGCCCAGTGTCACACGCCTCTGTGGAAAAGAGCCCGAAGGACCCAACTCTGCCCCATCCGCCCTCTCGTCCTCTCTACTTCAAGTCCCAACATTTATCTGACCCTTTCTTGTTGTTTGAGTCGCGTGTTGTCTGCTAAGGAGGACATTTGATGCCCAAACCTACTAAACAATGGCTCTGACATGTGATGGCTGTATTTCAAACAGATTGATATAGGTTTGGATGGGTGTAGAAGGTGGGCTACAGTAGAGGTGAAAGCAAATACAAGCAGAAAAGCAAATATGGCCCCGTGCCCTTTTTTTATCGTGACCATGGGTGTGTGTGCGTGTGTACGCACATACGTGTGTGTGTGTGTGTCTTTGTGTGTGTCTGTGTGTGTGTCTGTGTGTGTCTCTGTGTGTGAGTGATAAATCACTGTTGTAGCAGGTAAAGATCTCATTTATGCTTTGGCTACAGAAAGTCAAAATGATATGTTAGGCACAGGCATCTCCCTGGGCTCTCCTTGGACATCTCTACTGTGTTCGTCAATGTGTATCACTACAAGAAGTACAGAAGTAAACATATATCCGGCCTACTGAGGACTGGATTAGCGGATTCCTTCATGTTGAACTCGATCACCAGATATGCCGAGAGGAGATCTCCCAGAGCATGTGATCATCTCTCAGGCTCTCTGTCTTTCTCTGGTTCTGGGGACGAGTCTCTCCATATCCCCTAGTCAGAGCTGATGCTGAGCGCAGAGGGTCATGTGGCCGTTCCAGGCAAGAGGAGGAGGCGGCGACTCCAAGACATGTGCACAGGCTAGGCGGTGAGGACGGATATTAGGCCAATCATCTTTGTTTAGGGGCCCACAGAGCTACATGTCTCAAAGTCATTGATAAGAGCAAATGCGCTCATAAAGCACGCCATTGTCCAGGAGGAGGAAGTCAGCTGAAGAGCGAATACTATATATAGTCTCTGGAAGCATCACGGCTATGGATGAATCTTGCAGGAGCGCAGCAACATTTGCGTGTTTAGGGAGATAGGGGGAGGATAAAAACATCTTGCTGTTGGGGCAGCTCAGTCAAACAGTAGCTACATACTGTAAATAAGCTCCATGTTGAGGCTGAGCATTTACAGATGGTGGCTCGTGACCAGAATGTCATGAAGTACTGACAAACCTGTGTGGAGGAAGTAGATACAAATATCTCTGAAGTAATTGATAAAATGAGTTATTATTTGATAATAGATTAAATGTGTTAATGAACTAATTTAACATAAGTTAACTGTTTATGGAGGTCCTTTTCCTTATGCAAGACATCTGCTGTATGATGGTATAGCTTCATTCTTTAGAGAGGTGCAGATTTGTAGCCATAATCTAGAATAAAACTGCATCAAATCAATTTTCTTCAAGAAATAATGAAATAATAAATGATGTCACACATTGGTTGTGCTGACGTTGAGCACATCATGAAGTCCTCAGCCGCTCTGGCAAGGAGACAAACCTGTAATGTGTACATTGAAATTTCCGCTGAAATTCAGAATTTTCCTTTTTTGCCATTTGATTCAGGCAGATAGCAGAATCATCAAGATTTTGAAAATTTGTTACGCAAGCCCGTAGAGAGGTTCACTACAAATGCAAGAGACTGGATTGTTGGGATTTTTCCTAAATTGAATTTATTTAATATCGCACAATTTTGTTACTGCGATACCTTGACTTTGGTCCGTGTCATTTTAGTTCTTTTCTTATTCCCCATACAAAAGAAATTGGCTTCTACAGAAACAGATGTTGTGTTGATGTTGTGGTGAGCAGTATGAATGTATAACAGCACAGGTTTGTTTGCATTTTTGTGTGCTTGCTAAATGTGATATTTCTATAGAGGAGCTCAGTCACCTATGTCACCAAACATTTGTCGTGGCAGCTTATATTTATTGACATTTAGATAACTTTTCTCAAAATGGGTCTCACACTTTTTCAAATGATTAAGTAGCATTCCTAGTTAATAGTAATTGTGGTTACAGGAGATATACACACACAGTACTCTCCACATGTGCAGTGTCTTCAAACGTAAAGCAGATCCGCTTGCTTTACAGTAATTGTTGCTAATATTATGGAGTAATCAGCCACAGTTTTGGTCAAACTGAACTTTTTTATGTGGATGTGTGTGTCGCTCTTGGGTCAGTTTCACTTTTTAGCCGTATAATGTGTTTCAATAACTGCAACTTCATGTAGTCCACAACCGCACCCATAATGATTGTTACTGATACTAATTGACGGTCAATGTTTTCTCTTGCTTCTCGCACAGGAATTCTTTGATCATGCAAAGAAGCTGTGGGATGATGAAGGAGTGAAGGCTTGCTTCGAGAGGTCCAACGAGTACCAGCTCATCGACTGTGCACAATAGTGAGTTCAGCTGTTTTGAAACTTTTATGCAGGTTTTCATTTTGAGTGCCTGTGGGATGTTTTCAGGAATCATGTGCAATGGTAATGATGACAAAATATGTGATCACTAACGCACACGGCCATAATGTACCAGGAGGAAAATGAGTAAGAGGGTTTGTTTTAACAGTCTTTAAACTGTCATCCAACCCCTGCTCGGTGTGTTGTCGTTATGTCGTTATGTCGTGTTCGAGATGACGCTCTGCAGCATATTATTGTCTCGTGTTTTGAAGGAATATGACAGAGATATGTTTACACTGGGTGTGGCACGCACAGGAAACAGTTGTACTAATTTTCCTGGGGAAAACAATACGTATTTGTTGATGATGAGCAGGTATGCTAACAGGCTTAGTGAAGGCTCCATCGCTATGAGAATTATTAAGAGGAAGACATACTTTATTAACAAATGTATTCAGAATCAATCTGTGAATTGGGAATTGGAAATTCACTGTGTGTGTGTGTGTGTGTGTGTGTGTGTGTCTGTGTGTGTGTTACAATTTATTTACAAACTAGTCATCATTTCAGTAACATGCCACGCATTAGCGGAAGGGTTACAAAGTTAGAGGGCCGCTCCAGGGGTTGCACCCGGAGCGAGTTTGAGTCGGGGCCTTGCTCAGGAGGCAGTGCTCTCAAGACTTCTCTGGTCTGAGACAGGACTTGCCACTTGCCACCCTCTGATCCCCAGACAAAGTTCCTACCGATTTAGCCACTGTCGCCCCAATAGGGTGCCCTGTGGCGTCACGAGGTCTCTCTATCCGAAATCCTGTCAAGGGGAATAATAAACCTGTGTGAGATAGGGCTGGATATTGATAAGAACCTCACAATTCAATTCGATTTTGATTCTTAAGGTTTTGATTTAATTCGATTATTGATTATCGACCCTATATTGATTGATACGCATAGACTCAATGCCAAAATGTTGGCAATTATTAATCATTTATTCTCATGCCCATGCTAACACATTTTGTATGTTGCTTACTTTATTGTACCTTTGAGCAATAAAGCATCTGAAAGTTAAACATCAGTGGCCAGCACCATAACAGCTCAATAATGCATATGTAGTACAAAATAAAAAAACAGACATTTCTGTACCAAACTGAAAAAGTAAAGCGCATGTAACTAGAATGAAATATATTTCTTCTTGCACATTGTGACATACCTCACCGTCATGTGTTTTCCAGTCGGTATTGCATAGCTTGATTCAAGAGTCTGTAACATCTTCTTAAAACTTTGATTTTCTGCGACACTGTAGGTTCGAAGATCTTTGCAAATGAAGATGTCCATAGACTCTGTTATCTTTTGAGCTGGTACAGAGCTTGGATGTAGTTTGCAGACATAAACTTTGTCGAGTTGAGTCTGTTTCGGATCAACAGTTTTACCCACGGGTTGTTGTAGAGCATCGGCACGGTGTCAGTTTAAGTGGTGCCTCAAGTTCATCGTGTGACTCTTTTACTTGAATTCTGCCTGGCAAAAGTTACACACTACCTTACTTTTGTCTTGTGCGTGTGTTCCGCATTGATATGGGAATTTAATGCGAGTCCAAACATATGATCTTTTTCCACCGCTCACCTCTGAGGCCTGCATCTTCCGTCCATAAAACGCGGTTCACAAGATGTTATGCACAGCCTCCCCACTAGCCAGAGGGTAGATCGACTCAGAGGAATTGTTGAATCAATATCGAATCGAGTGGGGAATAATTTTGATGCATCGATTATTCGATATTTTTACCCACCTCTAGTGTAAGCAGATTCAGTTCCTAGGGTGAACAAATGCACTGTGGATTGCTCGGGTTCACAAATGCACAATTGGCCTTGTCAATAATGCCAGTTATGAAATACTGATATCTGCTGTGTGGGTATGTACACTGTCCTGTATCAGGTATCATCATACTCTACATCATTCCTTGAGTTGCTGGATCACTAAATCAATGGATCAATGCGATCCCTACCTACCTACCCAACCTAATCAACATCAGTGTCCATCTGGGCGCCAGGAGTGTTTGTGTGGTTCCCATCTTACGGCCACTGTAGTGTGCGGTGCTTGTGCAATAAGGCAGGCCCCTCTGATGTCTCTTAAAGGAAGTTTGGATATGTAAAGCGGCTTGCTGATTGTGAGGCTCTTCCTCCCTCCCCTGGCTTCCCGTCCAAATCACCCCTGGATTCAGGCGTAAATGCGAGGAGTGAACACTGGCACCGACCAGCGGAGCATGGGTCACTGGATGTGTTCCCATCCTGTCCCAAAGGTCGCATCCCTTTATCTCTGGGTTGGGTCAAAGGCACGCGTTTTCAGTGAATAGGGTAATTGTCTCTCACAGTCAGCGGGCTCCCAGTCACTGGTGCTCGGGTGTAGTGGCGAGATTGAGTTTAGACAACATAGCATGTGCATGAACAGTCTCTGTACACTTTTGTTTTTGATTATCCTCCGTTCCTTGAACATAAATTTGACTCCAGGTCATGTTTTCCGCTGTTGCCTCAAAGCAGCCTCTACAGCTAGGAGAGAGATAGTCAGGTGATTGTTTGAGAGTCACATGAATCTGTATGGTGAGGCCGATATAGTCCAGGGTCTGTTTGTCTTTGAGGCTCTGACTCAGGCTGTCTGTGCAAGCATACATTGTGTGTTTGTGTGCATGTTGTGTATGACTGCACAGTGAGAAGTGGAAATTTTGTAATTATTTTGGTTAATATTTTGATTTGTCTTGCTGTATCAGAAATGATAGGCACATTGGCCTCTGCGCAAGTTGAGACAAAGGCCCGTTTGACTAATTTAGCTCCTATAAATGGTTGAAGCACACAGAAAGTGGCACCGCTGACCTGCAACCGGAGTAAACATTAACAAAGCCCTCCAAACTAACAAAGGTCAATAAACATGGTGAAAAGCATACAGTGAAAAGATGATTTACTCAATATACAGTTATATTCGCATGTACTGAGATCAATGTTGTTGAGTTGGTGTGTTGAGCTGTTGTAGGCTTTCTTTTGACCCCAAGTTTGCACAGCATTTGTCGCTGAAAATTTCTTGTGAATACACTCCTGAATCTTGTTTCATTCACTCCATGACATTCGATATTGATAGTCCGTTGCCCTCGGACTGTTGCTCTCGATTGGTTAGCAACTGATGAGGAGTTATTTGTGCATCCAATAAATCGGCATCCTTACACGGGGATTTCCAACTGACATTGGCTAAGCCAACGCATTCATCCGCATTTCCAATTCTAAGATTCAGATTCACTATCTATTAGAGATGTCCGATAATATCGGCCCACCGATATCATCGGCCCGATATTAGCATAAAAATGTAATATCGGTATCAGATTTTTTTGCTTTAAGACCGATAAAATAAAAACCGATAAAAATACAATAATGCTTGCGTTGCACTGAAATTTTGCCTAAGCGCTCCTGAAGCGTTTACCAGCGCACATACCGGTATCGACTGTTATCAGTATCGGTCAATTGAGAGTTGGACAATATCCGCATATCGGATATCGGCAAAAAAGCCAATATCGCACATCCCTACTATCTATTTTCATGCCATTACCATTCATCGCTGTGTCTCGGAAACTGCATATGCAATAGTTCGCAATGGGTAACATTCTAAAACAAAAATCCAAATTTTATGCAGCTTTTCCCAACCTGGTTGAGCTTTTTTCATGCAAGAAATTCATTTTGCAATCACGCTGTTGAGTAGAAATACCTTATTTTGCTTCTATTGTCTCCATTGTGTCTTTGACTGATGCTTGGAATTTTTTAGGTTGCATGGTTTCTCGTTCATTTCCTCGTAACCTCTGTGTGAACTCCTCAGAGGTTGGCAGCGGACAAGGTGTCCAAACACACACTGTGGTCTACATGGTGTGGCAGTAGTGTGTGATAGCCTATACACATCTTTTTCTTATGACATTTTCCATGACTTCTTTTAAGAGACGGAGTGAAGTAAAGAACAAAGTTTTATCACATTTATTTGATCTAATTTGTCTTTCCTTTGATTTGAAGAATGTAAGTGCATCCCATATTTTGAGATCAACCGTGAAGTTTTCGAATTCAACCAGAAACTGTAACACAGAGTGCAGCCAGAGTTCAACTTGACCTGACGTACACATACAGCTTTCACGGGGAATTTGCCCGACTCATCACCCAGGATCCTGCATTCAAACCTGACATTGTGACCCTAGTCAAACCTAATAACACATAAGGAAAAAGGCAAGGGTAGCAACTACACTTTGTGTGGTTTCCTGTATCGTCAAATATAAAATTTTGATGAAAATGGTCTGACCTGTATGGAAAGTGCTGATGTATATTGGTATGAATGCATTGCTCCCTTGTAACAAATGTGAAATTTGAGCCAAACCCCAAGATTCCGATTGTCTATTTTGATTCAAATGTACATCCAACGTGGACAGTGGCAGTTAATTAATTTTTTTATTAATTCATTTTAACCAGTAAGATGACGCCTCTGGGTAGCTGGTTGCTCCATTTCTCATCTCCTCACACTCTCTGTGTTTCTCATTTTGCTGTGTTCTGGTCCAGCTATGATTCTCCCATTTGTGGGCTGCATCATGGATTAAAAACACAATGAAGGAAAAAGGAAAAAAATCCCCGAACGTTGGTCTATGTGGCTATATGTAGGAAGAGCAGACAGCAGCTTAATATGTCCCTACAATCATCATACATAATATATACCTGGTCCCAAGTTTTAACAGGGCACAGAAAATGAGAGTACAAAAATATGGCATTATGTAATAATTGGTCAGTGGACTGTGACATTATGCTCAGTCGTGTCCTTCACAGACCTTCATTCACAGGGCCGGAAATGTAAATGTTGGCTGATACCAAAGAGAGCTCCCATATTGATGCTTTTTGAATGCCGTCACTCATCGATCCTCCCACTGCATTGCACATTTCTGTGATTTCACAGAACAGATATATTTCTGTCAGTTGATCGATTACAAGCTATTTTCAGCAGTGTCAGTTCAGGCACTTCAACAGCAAAATTAAACACTCGTTCATGTGCAGACCACAACTTTTTTGCTTTTCTATATTTGTGTCCGTCCAAGTCAATTAGGTAGTAGGCTGTGCACCTGAGCTGCTGTGGAGCTCTCCTGTACATCAGTGGCTTGGTAAGATATGCTCGGTAGGAAGTCCTCTCGAGGGAACTGTCATGAATTTGGAATGCCAGAATCAGAAGCGTAACCAACCCTCACCTGATCTGAAACCTTTGGGCAAAGAGATCAGCTCTCTGAATTCATCACTCCTCCAAAAAAAAGTATGCCCACAGTCCTATTTAGGGTGTGACTACAGCATAACTCATCTTGCTATACGTGTAAATAATTATGGCGAGTGTCACACTTTTCTTGACCCAGATTTGCCTTTTCTACCATGAGAAATGTCCTTGTTTTTCTTGGTCCAACCATGCAGAGACATGGGAACTTTTTTAGTTTGGATGCTATTCACATTAATAAGGTTTTAATCAATGGGAAAGATCCAACATTTGGGTCATGCTGTTAAGAGAACACTGGAGGATTTCATTGTGGTAGAATGTGACTTTCTATGGCCAGACTATCATCCACCAGGTCTTTGTTGATTTGAATATGACATGACTGAATTGTGCTGTGTGTGAGGTAAACTGAGCGATTCAATCTGAATGGAATGGTGGTTTAAGGCGGGGGAAAACGAACATATTAAGCCAAAATTGCCGCAGTGTGTATGTTCATCAATTGGAAATATGAGGAACAGTTCAAGATTAGCGGTGTTGTATTGAGGCTTTTATTGTGGACGATACTTTGTACACTGATATTGAACGGTAGGATGTAGTGATGAAGGATGAATCGGGGTATACCCATGTAAAAATGGTTTGGTCGAAATCGGGCCCTGATGGTCCTGGTGTCAGTACAAAAGCGAATCAGCGCTGTCGATACCCATAGCTTAGGATGCGTCGGTTCTTGGCCCTGCCCTGTGCTGGAGTTGGGGTGAGTGCTGGTCACGGGACCCTGTCACCAGCCTGAGGGCCACTGACACAGTCATCTGGGGCTGTAAAGTGCTAAGAATGGCCAGCATTGTCAGCCAGATCCGGCCCCTGAGGGCCTACAGAAACAGTGGGGCTACGCTTTGCAAACAGTCGTCCTCCTCTGTAAGGAGCCTCCTCTGTTCATGGACGAACCAGAGAGAATGATATTTGTATACCAGCTACATGTCATTGTTAACCGCTTTTAGCACTCTTATATTTCCTGAGAAACTCTCGTGGTAGGAATCGTGTCCAAATCTACGTCTCCTTACCTGTTGACCCCTAACAGGCCACATTAGGGGATTACAGTCTTAAATTCAAAACGAAGAGTGAAGCTGCCTGAGCATTGAAGTTTTGTTTTTGTTTTTATTATTACAAGGACGTTATTTCTCAGCAGGCCAATTTATGCAGGTGAGAACAAATATCATTCAAATTAGCATGTGCACGAAATGACTGCACTCAGCCAACATCGTGCTAAACAAGCATAGCAACAATATAAGTGTCCCCGATGTTAATTATTTGAACAGGGTGCCATTACCGATGTTAAGATAAAATGGGTGTGGCCGATGCAACAGCTGTTCATTGTGCATTTCAGATCAGAGAGGGGAAGTGTGAGGTTGTGCATTGGGGCTTTAAGAGAAGAGGTCTTTGTGTGTGTCCCTGTCAATTCTACCACATTGCTGGCGCGGGGGTTGGTCAGGATGTTGCTGAGGGGGCAGGGAGGATCAGGGGTGAAATCGGGAGTGTACGTTGGGATAAGTGTGTGTAGCATCCTGACTGGTGTGGGGCAGCATAATCGAGGCAAAAATTAAGACCGATCAATTCATTGGATTACACATTTTTTATCCATACCCAGACTATGTCATATCGCAATTCACCGCTTGGCTTGAATGTATCTTTTCATTCAAGATATCGTAACAATTGAGAGATCTTTCTTGTGACTGCTTTGTTATATAAAAAAGCTCCCATGTCATACACAAGAAACAGTGACCTCACTTTTATAAGCAATCATAAATGAATTGCTTGACACACCCCAAAAAAAAACACATCGACTTGCCGAATCTGGCAATGTGCATTCTGATTTAATCTGAGCCAAGATTCTGGTAATGGCTATATGTAGTCACAGTAGTGATACGTTTTTTCTTTTATAAATAATTTTTTTGGGGTGGGGTGGGTTATTTTTAAAAATGACACCTTTCTTTGCCTGTTATGACCCATGATTGGTTTTCAAAAGCAGAAGTGCTCATGAGCTTTTCACCACACACCGCAAGAAAACTGAGCTTAGACAAGAGCTGTCATGCGATTCAATATGTAATTGTAGTTGTACCGAGAAATAATTTCCTCTATAAAAAGAATCATAAAAGGCCTTAATCCGCTTCAACAAAAACCTTTGTGTCACTTGGTGAAATCAGATGACCTGCTGTCAGCTGACTGGGAAATAATCAAAGGGGGCACTATGGAAGTATACTGTGCATGTGTGAGAGAGAGACAAGGGGAGAGAGAGAGATCTCTAAGGGAGATGAGATGAAGGAGTGGTTTTGAACTGTAGAATGCGATCTACTGGAAGCTCAGTGGGACTCCATCTTAACAAACCACTGTCCTTAAGGTTGTTGGAACCCCCTGAGGGACCCCTCCTCTCCCTCTCTCTCCCCTCCCCCGATCCTATCCTCCTCTCTCCCTGTCTCTTTCTCTCTGTCTCTCCGTCTGACGCTCCGTCTACGTATACAGCTCTCTTGAGGCCTGAGAGCTACAGGCCAGAGGATGTAGCTCAACACATGAAATTCCCTATACGAGGGCTTCTCCTGTATGTGTGTTTGTGTGGGATGTTCCCGATCCCCCATGCATTTTTTGTCCCTTGACACATTTCCTCGAGTTGAGGGATGGCATTAACACCAGGTTTTGCGTTATGGGCTAGACTGTGGCTCATTGATTACTGTTAATTGTTTTTTCTCATAGGTAAGAGTACAAAGGATGTTGCAGGAGTCAGGTGGCTATGTCTAAAACGCATTCAACCCATCGCTACACTTAAAATTGAAAGCCATAAGTTGCCTATAGGACCGATCCCACAAGAGCAGTCACAATACAAGTTTGTCTTTAGTTTTCCAGCTCTGGAAGACTCGTATTGGCAATAAGAGAACTGATGCATTGAAAAGCAGATAACTCACACCGCGGGACAAGTTATCGGGTATAGCGGAAAAACACATTTTCTTTATTTGCCCCGTGGACAAACATTGAGCAACTTTTATCGCTATTTTTGTATTTCACACCTAATTGCAAAATCAAGTCTCATTTTAAGTGTATGCCGGTGCGTTGTAAATCATAAGCTTTGCATGGTTGATGTGTCAGGCTGAAAGTCTTTTGGACCAGACTGCAGAAGAAAAGGGAATTCATTCTCCACTTAAAGATGGGAAAATGCTGCTATAAATAGATTTTTATTTTTGGCCTACACTGTGGTTCCATTTTATAGGACAGAGAGAGCCACATACGGGCAGAGATGCCAGTGACTGGCAGATATCTGCGAATCATTCACACGCACACTCACGCAGACAATGGTGCACGCGCTCGCTTGCACGCACACACACTCACTCACTTACTTACGGTATATATGACAATACTCCGACTTCCCCACCTTTCTCTAGCACTCATACACATTGTACAAATTCATTGTCAAAGGAAGTACAATGTTAGGAGGATAAAATCAGAGGACAAATCACAGACAAATGGAGAAGTTAAGAAGGTTTTGGTATACCTCTCATTAAAGGTTTGAAATTTGAAATGAATGTCAAAAGGAACGTTTTAATTTCTTTGAGTGGATGAGTGTAAATCTGATATTTTCTTCAGGCAGCTATCCTGAAAAAGGTTGATGAAGACAGGAAGTATTACTTTTATGTTGTGTTGGTGTCCTGTAGTTAATTGAGTTCTGGCCAACATTGAGACCTACTGGCTGTGTTCAACTAGTAACTTTTGGGCTTTTGCATCAGTACTGTTTGGTTTTTAAATGGAGCAGACTTTTCTCCGACAATGCTTCGTTCAACAAGTGAACTCAAGCCTGCCTGAAAACATGGTTTGTTTGCAAGGCGTTTGCTTGTGGTAGAAAAGGCAAATGGACTATCCAAAGGCCAAAGAAAAAGAGAGGGTGCGGCAGAAGGCAGTGTGTTTTGGGCGAAAAAAAATAACTAAGCAAACAAGTGCTAATCCTCATAGAGGTAGAGAGAAAACCACAGTTAAAGTCTCAAATTGTGTCGGGGTAGTGGGGTGTCTCAGATGCTTACTGATATCTGGTCATAGAACAATATATCACGGTTGCTTCATTGTTTTTGTTCTGGATGGGATGGACTTCCATTTCTGGTCCTGGCCTATTGATGAGGGATGCCTTCGTCTTTCTCATACATTTCTTTCCTCCTTGTCAGTCCTTGTGTCAGTAAACACAGGCAGGGAAGTCTGTGACTACTTCCAGGTGGTTTGGTCCATTCGCAGGAGTACATTTTGAAAATAAACCCAACCAAATAAAGGTGTGAAGTTTTTCCACATTCCTTACCCAATCGAACGCAGTCCCATTATACTATGAAAGCACGTGAAATCACATTGTCCTTGACTGTTTTCTGTGTGGTTTTATTGAGAACACAGAGATTATCATTGTCATTCACGTAAGTCTGTGGTGGCTTCTTGTGCATTGCCTTTGTCTTAACTAAGACACTGCCTCCCCGTGGACGAGT
>OMPJ01006399.1:1353-11584 GCA_900312935.1 Carapus acus | reverse complement strand
CCCATTCACTCCCTCCTCTTCTTTTCATCAGTCTTACATTTTCCACTGTCTACAGTCCCTATGATTCATTTTTTTCGTCACTATTTCCATCAATCACAAGGAAGATTTTTCTGGTATCTTTAAACATAATTTTCGAGACATAACAGGATCCATTTATGAAAGAGGGTTCAGCTCTATCTGTTTATATGTACATTCAGGGGTGGATACCCACTCAGACGTATGGCTTACAAATGGCAACCATGTGATATTTCCTCCTGACACGCTTTCAGTAACAATAAATAACTAAGACGGAACAATGTAGGTGCCTGCATGGATGTGTGTGTGTGTGTGGGTGCAGCTGTCTGTCTGTATGCATGCATCATTATTTTGTGACAATGACATTAACAGGGGACATGTGTCGACACACTTTGCAGACCAAGCTTAGCACACCCCTGGGCTTTAACAATCGACTCATTTTCTGCCTACATTCAAATCTGCAATCCAACCCTGTCTGAGAGAAAAAAAAGTCAATTGCAGCCTTTCATTTGAACAAATTCTGCCTTAACAACAATGAAAAAAGGAATTGGTGCGGCACCAGCAACTCAAGGTGACATGAAGAAAAAGGCAGACAAAAACCGAGCCGATAGTGGGGAACATCTATTCAGATTACGCAGAAAAGGGAAACAATCAGCGCCCTGAATACAATGAAAGCGACACGGTGCAGTACAAACAGGAGGATGAATGTCTGGTGAGAGAGAAATGAAAAGCTGAAAAGTTGAACTTGTGACCATACATGTCAAAGGTATGTCACCCTTTATTCCCACATTTGAAGTAAACCTGTTCCCTGAGTTGTACCCTGATTTCGCAACCTTTCACGTAAATACAAAACTTTTGAATATCACTCAAGGGAAAGCCCACATTTTTGCAATGTTTAATTCCATAAAAACATTGAACAATTGCCTCTGAACTTTGCAGCTCCAGTTAATATTTCCACTTTGAAGACACTTTGAATATTGGAACACTGGTAAATCTGGATTTTGTACTTATTAATTGCAAGAGCAGCAAATTCATTCTAAACTTCTCCGCCAGCTAAAAGAAAGAAAGAAAGAAAAAAAAGAAAGGCAGGCTTTATTCATCACCCAAAGCAGAAATTTACAATTTACACTCAACAAAAGTGCACAGACAATGAGGAATAAATACCAGCAGAATATAGAATCCGAAATTAGCAGAAAGAAATAATCCAGTTCCGTTCACTATCTTTGTACGTGCCCCTGCTTTAACCTTTGAGTATACCAAACATGGTCGATCCCAGAATAGTGAGAGGTCTAACAAATAAGTATTCAACACCCAGCAAGGGAGGGCAGAGAAGGATCTGCCAAGGCCAACAGCACATATGGAGAATAAAGGGTTCTCTTAACACAGAAAACTGTCTTTTCTCTGGGCATGGCATTATAGGAACAGACACCATTAGAGAGGTTGGCTTGTTCAGAGGGAAGAAACAGATTGAGATGGGAGAAAGAAAAGAGGAGCAAGAGTGAGCGTTATAAATATAGATGGAGGGAAAAGGGGATACAGTTAGACTTACTGGCTGAAATCCCAAGTAGCAAGGCATTTTACAGAATCTATATCAACGAATTCTACACATTCTTTAGAAACAGAAAACTACTTTAGATTCAATGCCCGGGACTCAACTGACCCTTTGGTCTTGGCCTGTGAACAAGAAGCTCCATCTGTAGCCCAACGAACAAGGTGAAGCAGGTTATAGATCATTAAACAGATTCTGCACTCTGACATAAGGGAGACTGGGGCAGAGAGGGGTGGAGGGTGGTTCGTGTACGTGGTTGAGAGAGGGTTAGTGGGGATGAGGGGGCCATGCTTTCCATTTGAACTCCTATTTTACAATTTTTGTGCTTATCAATAGCATCTGAACATGGTTGCAGAGGTATATTGATGGAAAAACCATGCTGTTGAATAGGAAATAGACATGGAGGGCAGATTGCCAGTAAATACACTACAATACAGTGAACATTGTTACAAATCTACTAGCATTGGGTGTGGGATGTGCTAGAAGTTGATGAAAAATTCAAATTTCAATCCTATCCCTTCTCTGCCTCTCTAGGTATTCACTGGACCGGGGACAGGGTGCAATATGGAAAGCTAGCAGGCTTGCCTTTGACGTGCCACGTAAATACACACCTTCACAATGAGATGCAAAAGCAACTCAGGGTTTCCAGTTCATCTAACAATCATGCCTTTGGTCCTTGCAGGGAGGAAACAGGGAATAGGCAAACACCCCCCTGAGCAGCTTTGATCATGGGAACTTCTTGCAGTGAGATGGTTGTGCTAACTACATGCCACCAGGCCTTTACCCCATGGGTGGATATTTTCTCATCAATATATATTCCAGAATGTCAGGTTTCACTCTGAAATCTCTTTTGCAACTCTAAAGACAGAACACCTGCCGTGCAGCTGCAGCATCCCAATTTTGTAAATTATCTCCATTCTCTCATTTTCCATTGCTTTGCCACTCATTTGCATTGGTTTGAACACAATATCAACAAGGAAGGTGTCTGCAAATAGTGGACTGTTTTCTCCACCACATTATGTTGGGTTCGCGCATGCTCGGCATACAAATCAGACTCAAGAGTCCAGTTCCATGTTTACTTTTTGCAGAGGGACCAAACACGGGAGGTTGAACTCGATCTGGCAAAGCAGCTCCAATCCAATACATAAAATGCAAATAGCCTAAGAAGTTGAGCGACACATTAAATAATTCCAAGGCCCTTTTCTTGAAGAAATATCCTCCGTTTCCTTATAACAAAGTAGGGGACCCCTATGGAGATGTCTCAGCTTGACAACGCTGCGGCATGGGGCAACAAGTGGTAAATTAAATTACGGAAACTGTCGATAATGTAGCGCTTTTGACAGGCACTTTTATACATTTGCTCCCTACAGCAACTTCCCCAAAATTAGCCCTTCAAATCCTGCTGTCGGATTGAACCAGCGATATCGGGGTCGGCATAAAAGGCAGACCGAGGGCTTAACTGCTGCTGAGCGGTTTGGCAATTGTGAGGAGTAAGAGAGAAAAACTAATTACTGTAGGCTTAAAGAAAACCATGGATAAAGTGGACTGTGTGCAGGGTGGGGTGGAGGGAGGCGTTCATAAAGGAAAGCTTAGATTCAGCCCCAAACAGCAACATAAGAATGTCAATTTAGCCATTACCCGGCAGAAATTCTACCCATTACTAGTGGTGTGCGATATAGCATTTTTTGGTATTGATCTGATACCAAGTATTTATGGGCCAGTGTTGCCGATACCAAAACCAATACCAATACCTTTCAATAAATAAGATAGATGCATCAATTTTCATGACCTTAAGTGTTTTAAGTGATATTCTCTTATTTCTAATTATCAAACAGTTGAAACCCGGAGAGACATTGGACAAATCTTATAATTAAATACAAATTGCTTTGTTATCAAGAGATTTTCAGAAAAATGTTTAATAAAAAGTGCCAAAGACTTTCCACCGTCTTCCGCAAATTAGTGACAGGGGTTGGATGGTTGCAGGATTATACTTTTCATATACAACTGGAGAGTGGGGGAGCAGCACTATTTTCGGGGGTTGGGGGGTGACAGAGGCGCGTCGAGTCTGGCAACCTGGCAGCATTAGAAACGAACGAAACTTAAAAACAAAGAGCTGACCTCACCAGGCTAGTATTGTATCGATCCAATTCCGAGTTAGTTTCAATATTTTTTTTTATTTGGATCGATCCGCCCATCACTACCTATTACAAAATGACTCAGGAAGGTCTTTTGACATTATGAAAGGACCGTGGGGTAGGGGCGGTTTATGAGGAAAAGCTTAGAGTCAGCCCCAAATAGCAACATAAGAGCACCAATCAAGCCATTACCCTGCTGAGATTCTATCTATTACACAATGACTTAAGAGGGTCCTTCGACATCATCACCCTCCTACCAAGCCTCACAACAGTTGCAACTCCATGCACAGGGATCTGAAAATTCATTTAATGTTTGGTCTAATGAAGATCCACATTGAGTTCTACAAGTCTATCTTCATTCTTTTTTTCATCCTGTCGTCAAGTCTTAGAAATGGAAGAGAAGTGCCTTTGAAGACACTGGCTGTTAGCAAAGGTAGGAGGTCTTAACCAACATAACTGCTTTTGAAATGTAAGGCATGGATTGGTTTTACATTCCCCAGCAAACAGGAGTATAAGCTTCACATCAAAACCATAACATAGTGTGTAACTCAATGGGCAGACTGAAGACGACGCAAACTGGTTTACATTTAATGGCCGAGAAAACGGCAGGGGTGGTAGGGTGCACATCACCCTGTCACATCCCCGAAATGTTTGTTTAGTGTCGCTCTCGCATCTGGCCGAACAATCTAGTGAGGTCAACCCCTGTATCTGAAAAATACTGCCATCCGCTACTTGATAGAAACACATACGAGCACTAAATTCTGCACTGTTTAGCTGTTGGCATTTTGCTCTTATACTTGTACCCATGCATGGTGGTAGACAAATGTAAATCTTTGTATTGGATTCCTTTTTAGGCGAAACTGATAGACGTGACTATAATTACACTTTTGAGTCATACACGTAAGGCATGTTTACAACGTTTAGTTTTGGAAGGGCTGGACAACTCAGCAGCCATGCGAATAACGGGCGAGTTAACAGCTGAAGGTCATGTGATATTATAAGCTGATGCCACATTGCATCAACCACACATCCACCAGCATCCACTCCATTACAGCATTAGCAACTAACGTTTTGACATTTGTCTTCATTATTACCAATGAACAGAGGCGATTGAGCCACCAGCATGCTCCATTACCTTCTTTCATCGCACAGTTGCACAGTTGAAATCACACATTAGGATGGATCCAACATGAGATGACACGTTATAAGGGCTAAGGACGCACCACCTGATTATTCAGGTGGCAGAGACTGGTAGGGTTGGGTTAAGGGATGCTGATAGAGGCTGCGCACGAGCAGGAGAGGGAGTTTGGGAGTTTGTACGCAGCCGTATTGGCATTGAGGTGTGAGGATTGTGGGGGCGCAGAGCACCACAGCACACCTTAAGAGGAGAAGCTCATTTCAATCGGTATAATTAGCCCGTGGTAATGAAATAAGTCAGAGGCACTGCCACCTTCACTTAAGAGAAATCGATTTGCGTTTGAGGGAGTTTATTAAAGCTTAGGAATAATGGGGAGATAGAGCAGGGGGGCTAAGGCAGGTAGGGGCTGCAGCCAACATTATCGGCTCATCAGCTAAGGTAAGGTGTGTGGAAGGGGTAGGAAGCTTGACTGGAAGCAGGACTCAGATCAGTTGGGGCCTGTCAGAGCAGGCGTGGTAGAGGTTTGTGCTATTTCTCCACAGGCAGCCGGGGGAGACCGGAACCTCGCACGCTATGAGGTGGTCTGAATTGAGATGACATCACTCCGCAGGACAACGGAGCCAATCAAACCTGCTGCACATGGCCTCTGATTAATTGCCACCGGACATCCTCATTAGGGTGGTTGGGAGGATTCCCGCCGAGGCTTGTGACATGGCCAGAAGTCAGAGAACAACTTGAACTTGGTGAGACTGAGGTGCGGTGAGATAATCAGTGATGGACATCTCTCCTCCGGTGCCCCAAATGCATGCTGGTTGCTGGGGGTGCTGCTTGCTCATTTATCCAGCCGTCTGGCCAGCTCACCTGGAGTGATGGGGGAGACGTCGAGAAGGCAGGCTGCTATTTCACGGCCTGTTAAGCGCTAATGCTGCAACACGCCCTGCGCTCCAATTTTAGGGAACAGGGAGCATTACCGTCCAGCTCAAGGTTCTGTCTGTCTGGACTGTGGGTTTGGAGGGCAGCAGAGGGAGGTAGGGGGAGGAGGAAAGGCGGGAATACAGACAGACGGCGAAAAATCCGCTAAAAGAATTAGAGGAGAGAGAAATGAAAGGCGGATACAGTGAGGGGGGAGAGGAAAAAGGGGAGGCGACAGACAGGGAGGGAGCGAGCGAGCCAGCGAGGGAAGAACCTTGGTTTACACGGACTGCTGAGCCAGCACTGCCGAGCAGACAGGACAGCAGAAGCACGCGCTGACATCTACTCCTGCCATGCTAGGCTGCCTCTCGTGGGCCCCAGAAGGCCTCTCACTCCCAGCATCACTGCTCCTCGCTCGCCGGAGCCACTGAACATCCTCGGCATGAACCACCCACATTATTCCTCCTTGGTGCAGTGAAGCCAGCCAACAACAGAACCTCCAACTCGACATGCGACGGCTGGAGAACCACAGCAAATACGGTCTGAGTGGCACAAAAACATCAGCTAAATCAAGAGAGGATTAACTTTTGCTGTGTTCATTATTTCATCCTGTGTGTTGAGGATTTACTAAGGAAATCAAAATACGTCCTTTTCTGCTTTTGGATATAAATAAGCAGCTTTTGATTATCTCAGGCATTAACTTTCATTGCTTTGCAAAGCTGAAATCAGCTAATTGATCCCCCTCATATTGAATACACACAAATTATCCATGTTTGTATATGTCTAGCAGTGATTATGGAGGGCACGTCTACCTCTGTATTTACACTCAAAAACCAAGAAAACACAACAACAGAACAACAATCTTAGCAATAAGGGGAACTTGCTGTCGGCACTATGTGTTCCAAATCTATGAGATTGTGAAATTGCAGTTGTGGTCCACTCTCTATGAGCTCCCTTGTGACTTTGCAGTCCTGGGTCATTTTCTACCTTGGCTGCCTTTCTCTGTACTACGCTCACCTCCCCACATTACACCGGCTCTGCTCCTCGCACAGCAATTAGCCTCTGGTAAATTAGAGTGGTTACAACATGGGGGAACTCGCTCGACCAAGTTCGAGGGTGGAGTGGCATTCTCTCTCCAAAAGTAATTCGGCGGACAGCTTGGTGGGAAGCGCTACACCAGTCTTTGTGTGTAAGAGAGGTTCTACTGTAATGTAGCCTTGATATGCTGTCGGGGCTGAGCGGGGACTGACGTAATGACATGGAACATGTACACACTGATGTGTGTAACATGAGTTGGACACATGTCACTATCAAGTGGTGTGCAGGTGAAACTTTAATCAAGTTAACATAAAAAATGGAGGACAGTGATGTGCAGTTCTGTTTTAAGATGTACTGTAAATTTGATGTTAATCCTGTGACTCAGCTTCACAAATAGCTCCCATTGAGGAGAAAGAGGTTTGTTTATCAGAGTGGTGAGGGCATTTTCATTTTTCTTACATATTGGCCCCAAGACCATCTCTGCAGAAATTATCTAGAATACCTTCCAGTATGCACTCTGACATTGAATGAATATTTGCTGGGCCTCAAGCCTCATGTGAAGTAAACATTGCATTTGTGGCGATTATAATGTTCGTCATGACGATCGAGATAGGAAAAAAAAGGGTGAGGAAAAGTGAGTGGGATTGAAAACGCTCAATATAATGCATAAAATATAAATACAGTTTCAGCCTGACACTGCAAAGGGCAGAACTGAACAATCTGATGGCTTTAATCTAATTTATCATTCAAAACACCTTGCTGCACTGTGAAGTGTGCTCTTTGCATTTTAAGCTATACTTTGGACCGTAAGTGAGCAGTAGGTTGCCACAGGATGTGCTCTGGGACCAACTACAGATCTTTTGCCAGCACCTTGGTCAGGCCTGACAGGACAATTAGCCTGTGTATGTGCAGTTTTGGAGATTGGAAACAAGAGGGGCCCACAGAGAAATCTTACACGAGCACGAGGGGAACATGCAAACTTAATAGAATCAAGCTCGGGCTGACTACTGTCCCACCCTGCTTAGCTTTAGGATTTGCAATAGCTATTAGTTAAGATATTGCTGATACATTGGATTCATAAAAAATGTAACTACAAAATCTTCAAGACTATCAGACACTTTGAAGAAACAAGTCTCCCGTAGGGGTGAACGTATGAATGCTCCCACCGCAGGCCGCTCCACTAACATGGCTGATACTGAGCAAGGGAAACGAGCACCGAGGCCATTTCCTTGAAGTGACAAATATCTGGAGAGGCACAAATATAGACCAGAGCTTTGATTTTATCAGGCTATGTGATGAAAACCAACACCATCACTCATGTGGTTGTCACATAAATGAGGGACCAAATCATAGCCACCAACTCACTTCACTTTCTTAACTCTGGTCGCAAAACAAAGCTCACGGATACCATCTTCGCCAAATATCAGCAAAGCAGAGGTAACTGAGAACGACTCTCTGCCTTCAGCCTGGTTTCATGAGTGGATGCACTGATAAATCAAGTGGGTACAATCACTGCATTGCAACCACCTTGGGCGGAGCAGGATTGAGCCTGGGTGAGCCAAGGACAGACACAACTGGGCCTTTTATGGCAGCAGAGGAGTGACTAGCACCGAGGTGAGGGAACGCTAGCTCCAGAGTGCAAGTTTGAGCCGGCAAGATTAATGTAGGCTCTCTGGAGCAAAGGCAACATCCAGGGCCTTAATAAGGTACAAACAATCGGTTCCACTCCGCCGCCTTTCCAGGGAAAACTATTGTTGTCACACATTGTTTCTTGGTGCATCTCCTTAGAGACGAGTACCGCCTGCCGCATGCGACTGTCTCCAGTACACCTGGGGGAGAGCTGTTTGTGGACGTGTGTTTGTCCACGCCAGGGGTGAGGGTGAGCTCCCCAACCTGCCTTCCCAAACACTCCCGCACCATCCCCACCGCCTCCCTCTGTTTATGGCCACAGGATGAAAACTTCTCCCTCTCACTCACCTCGACTCCTTGCACCTTCAACTTCATATGATCCTCCCGCGTGGTCTTCCCGTCTTTCCTCTTCTTCCAGCAGTAGCCATCCTTTCTGTACTTCACCTTCTTCCTGTTGTACAGTATCATCGACCCATTCTGTGGCCTGGGTAGGCGCAGATGGGACAGACATGGGGGAGAACAAGAAGATAGAGACGAGGTGAGAATTGTTTTTTTCTTCCTGAGTGAAAACTGCAGCACAGCCTCGGGACTCATTTCACAGATGTACAAAGAAACCAGACAAGATTGCGGCGGCACAAAATGCACCAGTGACTTCGACGACAGTGCTTCTTTGTGGTATTTTTCAGTACAGTATGCACAGTTTGACAAGGAACAAAGCATCTTTCAGCATATATTTCCTCCAGTGATCAGTGCGTGTGCTGCGAGAAGCTGAGGCGACACTCCTCTACACACAGTAAATTAGATGAAGGCCAGTGTATAAGCCATGGGGGTGAGTGGGGGCTTCCTTCTTTATCTCTCGTTCATCCAACTTAAATGAGTTGTGGTGTTGGAAGTCCCTAGAGGGGGCAAGAAGATTTTCCCTTGCACTCTATTCATAATTCATTCTCCCTCCACCAGACCACAGCCTGCAGACTCATAATGATATAATGTAACTATTTGATGATAATCTGAGTTTCCACTACGATTTGTAACTGAGGCATTTGGCACGCAGTGTTAAGCATTAACCGAAAGTGTATCATAAAACATTCATGACTTTCTCAACAATTAGTGAGAGCTTCACCATGGCTTTTGTGCCTGTGTTGGCATGGGCGAGGCACTCTGTGTGTGTGTGTGTCCTGTGCTGTGCTGTGCTGTGCTGTGAGTACCGTGGAGTAGCCGTGTAGAAATTTGTGGACAAAGCTCCACTGTACATCACTTTTCCCTTACACTCGTGCAACTCCACACAGCTGTTATGGTTTGGAGTGCTCCCAAATGAGAACAGGTTTGCTTTAGTGTTCGGCGCCGCACGTCGAATAAATGGGAAAAGCCGCCTGCCTAAGCAGCTGAGAGGGCAGTGTGACTGTTGGAGAGGGTGTGAAGGGGGCTTGTTAGCCTTGTGTTTGTTACTCACATCCATAACTACGCTGCAAATGCAAACACATCCGTGCACTTCTGAGAGAAAAACAAGCGGAAAGAATATAAGGAAACAATGATAAAGAAATAGAGAAATGCTGAGTGAGGCAAAGGACCAAAGCGACAAATTCCCCTCCGTTTTCTGTAACGTCGCCTGGAATCTGAAAACCCTCTAAAATTGTTGTACTTTGTTTTTTGTTGTTTATCGCTACATTTTCTTCACAAGGTTTATTTATAATGGTGCATGCTTCATTTTGCAGCGCTGCCTTTGGGGGCCGGGATGCCTGTTTATCGTGGTATCACTCATCAATCATTCCACAGCCAGATCTCGGGAGCCTTTGGAGGGGGAGCGTAAGGGGGGGG
>OMPJ01006398.1:8583-28963 GCA_900312935.1 Carapus acus | reverse complement strand
AGCTCCCACATGTTTGCAGATTACTTCTTTGAGTTGCCATTGTTTTTTTGAATTTAATTATTAGATATGAGAGTGCTCATGTTTCCCTCAGTTTTCTGAGGCGATGTTTAAATTTGGCGTCTCTCCTCCAGCTGCTCATCTGTCTGCTCTGAGCCACAATCAATGGTGCCTGCCAGGCCAAGGCCAAACAAACTCCCCTCAGTTCAATGATTAGGAAGTTAGTCCCCTGCTCTTGTCTGTGAGCTCAAAACTATGATTGGAAAAAGGCTCACCACACAAGGTTTAATGACCAGGAATTGAGTTTATTCAAAATTGACATTCAATTATGTGTCACCTAATGATATTTTAATCTCTTCTTTAATTCCCTGGAATTGGCTTTTCAAGGGCTTTGTCTGGCGGCAACATAGACAGCCTGAATAAAGAATACAGATTGGAATTAGATCTTTGAAATGATAGTGAAATTAAAGCTTTTATATGTCACACATTCAGAGGCAAAGTAGTATTCCTATTAGATACCTCTTGCAGCCATCACTACTATCTCTTTTTCTGACAAAGTAAGTGAGGTCTGGCAATAAATTTCAAAAAGCAGAGATTTCCAGCGGCCAATTTGAAAATGCTTTGTAATCGTAAGGAATAAAATTTATATTGGGCATGCATTAGGGCAGATCTGACTAATTGACATCGTTTTTTTTTTCTTTTTTGGTATTCCCGCATACTATCCAGCACATTCAATCTATCTCTACAATGTTTGCTCTTGCATCACAGTAGAATTTGAGAGTTGAATTACCCTTGCTAGGTTCATGGCGAGCTACAGACATGACATTGTGCAAGTGGTTAAAACTGACCTGATGTGTAAGAGCCATACGCACTTAGCGGTGCTAAAAATGGGATAAAGCCAAGGGCATAGTCGGTGACATTTGAAAACCTGGGCATAGATTGCCACTTTTACAGCTCATCTTGCACCATCTCCTTTCACGCCATCCATGCCCATTGGCTGCACCACAAGGCTATAATAATCCAGGTCTATAATGCTCCCCCCCAAGTCCCCCTAGATTTGGGGTTGTTGTGCGGTTTACTCATACACATGCCTTTTGTGCTTAAAGGTTTATTAGCAGATTCAAACACAAGCTAAACCTTTAGCATTAAACAGATGGAGCTGTTCTTGAGATGGTGGAGCTGGTTCATAAAAGGTTGGGGGCTGGGCTTGAAACAACATCACCCGAGGAGCACTTTCCCTCTGATTACTCATTGACATTCTTCCGCCTTGTGGGATATTTCTATTTCTGACATTTGTTCCCGCAGTGGGTATGTTCAGCAGCATGTCGAAGTCCTCTCGTCATGTTGGTCATGACTGTGGCTGGGAGGAACAGCTGTCTGCGCTAACGAGGCCACGGCCACATAGACCAGAGAGGCGGCGGTGCTCAAGCAGACCAGAGCACCACTCTGGCTCCATCAGGCCTGGGGATACATAAACAATGACTTAATGAGAATGCATGCCATTACAGTAATTAACACAGTCCACGTCAAGCACTGTCAGCTTTCAAGAGTTTCAGAAAGGTTTTGGATTACCACTGAAAAGGCTGGCATGCGATGACCACAGGGCCTCGCCCGGAACATTTAGAGCACATTCTCCAAGCAGAAGGAAACACACTCAATAAAACATACATGAAAGAATGAATCATTTGCCGTAATCTGCAATCAACGCACCAACCATGAATGTCATTATCATTTCATCGCTCCATCTGCTGGATTGATATAAACACATCTGTCATGAAATATATCTAAAGGGGACTCGTCTGAGATACAGTACCGGCTAATAGCGTGACCTCACCAATGTCTGCGTTGAGCTTTGATATGTGGGTGCTGGATGTCAAGGATGCCATCATCGAAAACTTTCCAGGCTTTTGAGCGACATGTTAACATTCAATGTTAATATGAGGATTGTTAATGCCAAAATCATCAGCCAAAAATGGATTCATTCACTCATATGAGTAAAGATAACAGTTGTTTGCAGTGGTAGCTTTCTTGGAATACGGCGTATCACTCTTGCGTTTCATTTTTGTTTCCTTATTGCCAGAGGAACATCTTCTTGTGGCACCCTGCTGTGCATAGTCAACAATATGATGATCATATTTCCAAATGTTGTTAATGCATTTTTATTTGAAAAGAAAACTAGAACAGACATAGGGAATGAAATACAATATTCAGCTGGACTTGTTAAATTTTCAAATTTGAAGAGTAAATGTGTGGTGGAAATGGAAAACAGAATATCATTAGTAGGAGGAAGTGCACATGATACCTCACACGTAAGATATTCCAACTAGGCCGTCAGTATTCTATGGGTAGAGCCAGCCAGCTTTACATATGTAAAATAGAGACAACCAAGTCTGTGGACTGATTAGGAAATAAATCACTGTAAATGTCAGATAGGGGGTCAACGTGCATACGGTGGTAGATATCAGATGAGCTGTTGGTGTGTATATGGTACGGTAAGGATTTGTTTTAAGAGAAGTATTCGACTTTGCGCTGCAATCGTTGAACTTCCCCCTCACCAGTGATACCCCTGTCACAGGTTAACTGAAGTAACAGTAGTGCTGTATTACCACTTAGCATCCTGTCAACATCAGCAACATTGTACCACCCTCAAGTCCCACTTTAAAATCAAACATATTAGGTATGATCAGGAGTACCTCAAATGGATCCCGCGCATATTAATATTCTTAGACCACATCTTAATCTTTACCCTGGCAACACAGTCTGAGCATCTAACTCGTTTGCTACAACCTCTACAACAAACCTCTGCAACCACTGACAGTGAAGTTTGTTTTGTGTACCGGTACCTGTCTGCTCCCTCTGTAATACCCCTGGACATCCCCCTCCCAAAAATCCCTGTCTGTGGCATGATGGCCTTTCACCGTTAGAATCCACCACAAAGTTCCCGGGTTGTCACACACGCTGAACTAAGCTTAGTACGGCATCTGTACGACAATCCCACAAACAAAGCATTTTTCTGCTCCTCCCAAATACACCCTGCTAGGACTCTGCCGCACTATTTACATTTGGGCTCAGACGGAATAATGGAGTGTCCAGGACAATACCAAAAAACCCTGGGAACATGGTGTACTCTGAGTTGATGTGTGCAGCAAGAAAACACAGAACAGCTTTTTTTTCGAAGGCTGTACAGTGCAGAACCAAAAAGACTTGTAACCCTCACACCTTCAGGAATCCTTCTGGGAAAGGTGCTGCGTGTTGTCAAAACAACAACACTTCATCTGGCTGACCTCGTTCAGCTTAATGCACAGGCTCTTTCTCCCCCTCATTAATGTGACATTTGAGGTCTGGGGTGGAACTTCTACGGTGTGCACCTTGTCTCAAAGAGTTGAACTATGATAAAGTTTGTTAATCCTGAGAGCAAACACCTTTGTACATCACACCCTCATTTCATTTCTTTCTTTTTTGGTGGTGAGGTGCAACGAGACCTGGGAGCAGTTTAGGACACAAAGCTCTAGGAGAAGCCTGGAGGCTTACTAGCAGCCTTCTGGTTTCTAGATGATTGTGCAACTTTCTGAGCTACGCCAATCAAACTCTTTGGTGCCTGTTGCACCTCAGTAAAACTTTCCTTTTTTCATGACTGGTGCACACAACTTTGTATGGCTAGTGGAGTGACTAGCCCTACGTAGGGTACATCGAAGACCGAAGAATTCACAGTATTTTTTGTATAATTTGGAAGGTTTTGAATGTACACATACATAACACGCCAGTCAGGTATTGCAGTAGTCAAGAAATGACATGACACCAGCTTGTACCAGGAGCCGTGTTGCAAACGGAGACAGACGGATGAGGTCTGATATTCCTGATGTTGTACAGAGAAATTTTACACGACAGTGATGCCGAAACAAGTTGCTCTTTGAAGGTTAATTGGTCATCAAAAGTTCCCAAGCAGGCTTTGCTAGAATGCTTGGTACTAAGTCAAGCTCTTTGCTGATTGCAGGTTCTGTGTGTGAGTGTGTGTGTGTGTGTGATTGTGGTGGTGGTGGGGGCGGGGGCTCTGCTGGGATAGCACAGAGAGGGCTGTGATAGATTAAGCTGAATCAACCATGCTGAGATATTAGTGAGGCATGTTAGTATCTGCGCCAAAGCCGAACTGCCTTCAGGTAGAAAGGACAAGAGCAATTGGCCATCATCAGTATAGGATGATTACTGCTATAATTTGGGTGAATTGAATGATTTGGCAGTGGGGTTTGTGTCTACTGAGATGTGAAGGGGCTTCAGTGTCACTCATTTCATCACAAGGAAATGATGTGATATCCCAAGGAGAATTCAAAGGGCAGGATTGTTACTTTCTGTTCTTGATTTCCATACTACAATTTTTGTAGCCATAGAAGGTGTCGTGACTTTCTGCACACCACTTTGTAATTTCTATTCACACTCACTAACACAAATCCAGAAACTGGTGGGCGGCACCAGTATTGGACGTCACTCCTCAGCAATGTTTTTATCAAGTTCCAACTTATTTGGCATGGTTGTTCTCGGTCATATCTAACTGAGATCAGCATCTGCCCGCGGTGGGGATGTTCTATTGGCCTGTTGTGATCTGCATTTGTAGGAGAAATGTGACGTCATGTCGTGTTTATGGTGGTTAAAGTAAATATGGACACTACGCATGTCATCTCGCGTTTAGCCTGATCTTAATGCATCTCCTCCGGCACACAGATATAACGTCTGTCTGACTTCAGTGACGTACAAGTCGGATGAAATGAGACATGGCAAAAACATTGGATGTGAATTTGATTTAGGCTCAGGAAAGAGGCCTGGGTCAGATTTGAAAAAAATAAAACAAAACAAACAAACAAATGCGTTTGTAGTGTTAAGACAGTCAGAAAAAAAATTGATATGGGTCATAAGATGGAAAAAAAGGCAGACTTGGACCTCTTTTTCCAACTGCGTGAACTTAGCCTTGTTTGCCCTGCTGAATTCCGAGACATTTTACTTTTGATACCTTTGTAATAACTGAGTTGGCTTCTCTTCTAAGATTTCAGCTTTGTTGTGATGAAGTCTTGGTTCACACAGAAACATTGGCTGTGCCAGTTAACAAACTTTTTAATAACCAGAGGGATACTGTGTTTCACACCCATACAAAAACCTTAAATGAATCGCACAACCTTGACACTAAAAGAGGCCCCTAATCCTAAAATAGCCCTGTGATGAATTGAAGACTGACCACAATGTCCTTACTTCACTAAAATGCCCTCACTCTGAAGAACACACACACACACACGCGCACACACACACACACACACACCACATGCAAAGCAAATAAAGCATGCCTGTGTGCGTGTCAGGGATTAATGACTCTGCAGCACTCAAAGCGGTTGTATATCCTGGTGTCTTTTTAATTAGTGTTGAATTATTGAGACTTACGCAGCAAGTGTTTGGTTTAGGTTTTTGGGGTGATTGAGTCACACTGGGGGGTGGCCTCAATTTCTGCTCATTGATCTCTCTTTTTCCTGGCCTGATTGCCTTTTTTCTGACTGTCTGGGACCTGACAGTGACTGTGTCACCCGGCGTCTCCTGTTTTTAGCTGCCGATGCCAACGGCATAATTTTCCTCTAAAATTCATCACGCGGCCATGTTGCATTTCATACTGCTGCAGCATAAATCAATTACATCTGTACACGACCATCCGCATTTGTGTTTTATCCCGTTTTTATAATAGACCCCTATTTGAAAACGGCCACAGATAACGCTTAGCATCCCTTGCACAATGAGATTACAACAGACCTGTGTGTAGCCCTCACAAAGGCTTCTCCACCCTTCCTTTCTTTTCTTTATCTCTGCCTCTCTTGGTTTCCCTTTCTCCTCACATTCTTTCCTTCAGAGAAAAGAAGGCTGCACATTAATGAGTCAATGTGGAGCTGTATTATGTTTAATTAGGTAGTTTATATAATGAGGTGTTCATTTCTAATGGAGGGACATGCTGTGAGCAGCACATCTGCAAGAATAACTCAGGCAATCAGCAGCATGAGGACCCATGGAACTGCAAATGAGACTTACTTACTCAGAAATGAATTATGTCTCAGTGCCTTTCCCAAAGCCCATTAATTAAATCCACTGGCATCAAGGTCTTTTTCTTAATTTCATGTACCATTAGCATAATAAACACAATTTGAGTTAGCACAATGTGATCAGTTTAATGGATGCTATTTATTTTACTTTATTATTTAAAGCTCTGGTAATGGGGGTAGAAACATAAATATGTCCCCCCCCACTCCCACCGCCATGAAACACCGATGCTGGTTTGAGTGTCCTATACATTTGTGGGGCCAATGGTGCCCTCACGCATGTGAGGAGTGGGTAGGAGTGGGTAGTATGGCTATAATCTTACTTCGCTAGGCTGTGGCGGAGTCTAAACTTGGATCTGGTTTCATATTCATTAAAAGTTGCCCTGCGGTTTTAGATGTCAAGATTTTCTCTCTCATAATGTCTGTTTTATTCAAGGTGTACAGTATGTTGTATGTTGGCTCTGTTTTGGTGAGAAGACTGAGATGAAGAATGGGATTTGGAGTTATGAATATTCATTGAGCAAGTATCTTATGTATTTGGGGTGTCGGTGTCACGTTGCTCGGGTGTCTGATGTTTGTCCTCTGTGGGTTGGCGGAGGATTTGGATTCGCCGTTCCTATACTCGCGCTGAAATTCTCCAGAAGGTCCATGTGTCGTTTGTTTGTGCCAGGTTGTAGCTCCCTCGTGTGTTAAGGTTACGTTGAGGTCAGGAAAATGGGGCGCAGCAGCTGATTCCCTCTTTATGTTGCTATTTTGTGCTTCTTTACCATCCCATTGTCTCACACCAGTGAGTGAGGAGCCTCGACCCTGCTCGCTGAATAAGCATCTCTCTGGCCTGTGGGACCCTGAGATTGTTTGGGGGTCACAATCTGCTTCCACCGCTGTGCCATCGCCACACCGAAACGCTCACCACCATAGACAGCGGCTGAGTGTTCCAACGCGCAGGCCTCTATGAGAACTCGCCCCACATTTTGCTCCAAAGAGACGTCGCGGTATCGTACGTGCGACTGTGCTATCGAAAAAATAGTTGACTTGTCGTGACTTGTCTGTTTCAGGTGTAAATACAGTCTATAGATGCAGGAATTTGTGGGCCTTCATTAAAGCGATACACAGATTTAACGATTGGTCATGAATATGTTCTGACCTTAAAGCGATCCCCTGCAGATGAGACGCGATTAGCATTATTGTTGAGGACAGGTACATCATTATCCCCGTGTCCCTCTACCATCGCCGACTAACACAGAAATGCTCTATCTTCTGACTTGGGCAGTGGCACAACACATAATCTCTCTACAGCAGAAATGCACTTAATCATCTATTCAGGTTTCAGGACTGCCCTGGAGTGTTCTCTGTCTATTATAACTACAACCACTGCGCCACACAAACCTGCAGCAATGTTTTAAGTTCCCAAATTAATTGCCTAATGGATTAGGAGGTATGGAGTGTCCTACTTTCGGCTGGAACGGTGAATTAAATTAGGCCAGGTGAGGACAAGCAGGAGAAGTATTTCAGGAAACATTTTTTTTTTCTTTTTCTACTTCTTTTTTGGTTTTAGATAAAACGCATTTGGAATTACATATCTTTTATTGCCCCAAATGCTGTGACATGCATTTTGTTATTCTCATCCTCATCGCCCTTGAGACATTCATTAAGTGGACATTTATTTGAACACTGAAATCAATTTTTGTCTCTGGAGTGATTTAAGGAAAACATTTGGAGAAGTTGTACACACTGCTGTAATTAATACGGCTCCTAGAATGACCTATTATTATATTTAGACTTGCCAAGTGATAAAACACATAGAGATGGCTTATTGCAGAATTGTGAGCTTATACATGGAGTTGCGTGTTGCTACCATCGATAGTAAACTTAGTTTGCAGAGATGCAAAGAATGAACGGCGAATAAGAGAGCAAGTCTGCAAAATGAGGAAGAAAAAAACCGCCTCATTTTGAACAATCTAACTGACCAGAATCAGCCTGTTACTTTGGCATACCTCATCGTAATGGACATTAAAGTGGTGTGATTGAAGGAGAACTGCTCCATGTGTCAAGTGTTGAGTGAAAAACACATGACACCCAAACCCATTAGTGTCCTCTGGAGAGACAATGCCCAGAACTCCCCCCTCCTCCACGCTGCAGACTCAGGGTGCTGTTTCTGACAAGACAGTCTCTCTGCTACAGATAAAAGGCCCCATGATTAGCCCGGGGTTGAACTGTGCTCCATTCCAGTTTCACTTATTGTGCATTGACAACCTGAAATGATGTCAAAGTCTGGTATAATGGAAGTGACTTTACAATGGATCTAAGAAACTTGAGGAATCATCCAATTATCTTTCTGCTGAAGGAAAAAAAATATCGGAAGAGATGTGATGTGTAAGCTCAGATAAGTAAGATATGTGCCTTGAGGTTTTGCCTCTTTTTTTCGTAAGTTATCAACTATAATTCACAAAAGTGACTGTGTGTGTGTGCGTGTGTGCAAGTGACTAATCGTTGATCACATATGTAAGTGGTAATATCACCAGTAAACAAACACAATGGCCATGTGTTGTCCCTCGTATTGGACCTTAGCGTACTTATCTACCCTCCAAAAAATATTCATCACAACAATAAAAACTTATCTTAGAAAAGGGATCCCTACATGGCTCATACTCTTAACTAGCTGCAGTGCTGCCAAATAAGCAACAGCCTCCTTAAATTCTGATTTAAACTATCAATAATGAATCAGACAGTTTGTAGCTGTTCTGTGTGAAATGTCAACATGGCCTCACCCTGAAGAGCGATGAAAGCGCGATGTTACAAAATTGTTTGCCTGAAGTTAATCAGACATATGGGCAACTCATAACCAAACTATTACCAAGCGATGTCAAATAGTAGCGAACAAACCAACAGATGATGATGTGCTTTCTGACGCAGCGGCCGTTAAAGAGGCCTGTTGGACGTGAGATGCCGTAATTGGGATTGTTTATCCCGAAAAACCCCATGACAAATGGAGTTGGAGTTATATTTACAGAGTGTGTCATTATGTGGGTTTGCGCTGTAAAAGCTCTCATTTTGGTCAGAATGCTTCGCTTGGATTTTATAGTCACCGTGTTTTTTGACACCCTCTATTATGAGTGTTTGACACAAAAAGGGCCACATGGAGGATCAATAGTGGCGTTACGTGCTTATATTACCTCCAGAGTCCTGCTGGCCATTGAGTGGCGCCAGGAGCTCATGGCTAATGACTGGAGATCGATGGCCAGAAAGTTGACTGTGGTTTGTTTCAGTGTAATGTTTACCATACAATGGCTGCTGCACCACCGCTGACACTGCTCACCCAGGGGATCGAAAAAAAAAACAAAAAAAAAATGAACAGGCACGGCAAATACATCTGCTGAAAGAGGTTTTATTCATTACATTTTCAACTACATAACAAACCGCTTATTATGTTAGTAAAACAAGACTTTCTATCAACTGGAACGGCGCAAAATACAATTACCCATGCAACTACCCAGCATGTCATTTGGCAATGTCATGCTAAGCATCTGGCTGCCACCACAAGAGAGAGATGATGATAAGTTGTCCGTTTCAAAACCCACATTGATGGCTTTTGGGGAGCGGATAGTTGGATGATTGTGTTTGGCTGCCACCTAACATTTAATCATACCAACAGCGACAGCAATGGCCGCAAAAATCACTTTTTTTCCCATTTATGTATCGAATTCCGACATCGTTAGCTTCCAGAGCACTTGTTATCCTCAAAAACAATATTCCTCTACTTATTTGTTAATTGTTCGTAGAAGGTCAAGTAAAAATGATAACAATAGCCGAAAGACATTTGGTCAATTCACTCACTTCGATGGCTTTACTCCTTTTAACTGCCCTCGCGCTCACTTACAGTCAGTCAATGATGTGTCCCTCTGCAGAGAAAGATTGGAAATGACTCCCAGCGCCACCATGAGACGCTGTGGTTTCAGGCTCGGAGCCCACATTCAGACGGAGTCTCGTCGAGTCCATTTTTTTCAAATATAGACTTATTATTACCTTCCCACAATAAATTGCTCTGGAGGGCTGGGGAAATGCTCCTCCTCGTTTCTGTAACAGTGGCGTCTCAGATATCATTAGGGAAGGACTATGCAGGGGGACAGCAGATCAATGCGTTCCTCCTCAGAAGCATTAGTACACTCCGTGTATGATCAGTTTACTGATCGCCTGTGCGTCTCTTACTGGAAACAATTGATGCATTGTTGCAGTGAAATGAATCCCCAGAATTCATGAACCCAATCAGATATTCAATTGGCACCACCCAAAATAATTGCAAGGATGCCTACAAATGAGGAACAAACTCCGCATTCAGGACGAGGCTAAGATAGCCATTCAGTGTCATCCAGGTGATGTAGGTTGAGAATTTCAACAAGAATTCTTTCAACAAGGTCACCGAACATCCCTGTTTTTAGTCCTCCACACAAATCAGTGTTCTCATCTACAGTGTGTCCAAATGTTACCAACTGTTCTACATCTATCCAGATCATGATGATTTCCGAGATAAATATTGACTTTTCTGCAATCCAAACATGATCGACGTGTTTGGTCTAAGCAATCCTACAGTGGAATGTGTCCTCCACTTGGAATCGACATGAAGAAATTCAATCCTAATATTACCCAGATGGGCTTCATCATCAATTAGATAACAGACGTTTGCACCCATCAGATTTACATTTTTAGGGTTATTTTGTATGGTATGGCACAGCTGATTCGAGAACTCAAACTCTTACAGATTTTTGAGGCTTAAATCACCATCGACCAGATGAAACTGAAAACACTGCACACCTCAAAGGTACACACACCTTTACCTTCACGGCCAATGCAGCAGCTCAGTTATTAGTCTTAGTTATGAAACTTTGTAGAACGTCAAGCCCCCTATCACATTTTTGTCCATATTATTCTGTTTGATATTTGTTGTTGCAAAGTGTAGCAGCACAGCTGGTTACTTGGACGTCTCAGCGATATGCTCCGAAGGAGGTCAGTGTCTAAGGGCGGGTAGCGAGAAAGCTACGAAATACTCTGAAATAAAAGTTATTATATTTTCAGTTTAGAAAAAAAAGTCATTTTGATTTGAGAGGCTAAAGTAAAGCTTCACCAAATCCTCTGCAGTGCTGGTTTTGTCACAGGCTGACAGACCTCCAGCGTTTGCTCACAGACCTACAGGTCACACAGTTTCCTTTCACATAACTACTTTATTCTCAGAAAGCCTGGAGTTTTGCTCCTGAAAGTCTTCTCTTTGTTCTACGAATTGCACCACTTTGCTCATCCATCCACCATCAGATTTACGCTAGACAGGCACAACTAGGAAGTTTTACCGCCAAATCTACATACCTCTGAGCTCATTGTAAATCAAACTACTGTCAAATGAAGAAATCTGAGTTTGAATATTTAGCACTTGCCCCGCATAACAGAAGATATCAAGATTCTCAACCAGCAAATGAACCCGATAGATGTCTGACCCTGTTTTTAGTTTTTCAACAGAGGTCAAAGTGATGTAGTTCGACCGGAGCCGCTGAAATGATGGAATCTGTCAGCGGAATTGCAAACATGAAGCAGCTGCTTATCGCTGCTCAGGCTCCCTGTGAAGATTGATCTTCCGAATGAGAATGTTATATAAATTGAAATGAAACCAGAGTTACATGTCTTACACATTTCCCACGCTAAATGTCCCCCCCCCACCCCAAATAAAATCCCTGGAAATCTTAGGCTCCATCTCTTTCGAGGGGACCATAAATATTTCAGAGAGGTTGTATCAGTTAAGTGACGTGGTCACAATGAGAGAAGCTCGCAGTCTGAATTAAAGATGTGCTCTGTACAAATGCTGTGGCCACATTAGATTAGCCACAACCTGTAATCTGTCACTTAGCTGCAGCATGCCTGGCTGTTTGAACTGATGTAAACTGCTGCTGTCTGGCCACAGAGCTGGGGAATGTAATGGGGATTCATTGATCCACCGGTCTTTAGCTGATTGAGTTAGATAATTAAAAAGCCTCTTGTATCAGTTCCATTAAGGATTGTTTGTGTTGCTTTTTTTTTCTTTTTTGTTCTTGAACAGCAAAACTTTAGAGCCCCCAGAGAGGAGAAACCTGGTCTATTCTGTCTATCATTCTCACATTATTATATCATTTGGATTACACACAACAACAGCTGTAACCTGATTCTGTGAAGGCGGTTTATCACGGTTTATAACCGAGCAGGATTGGAAGGGATGAAAGGTGTAAATCAGAATATTAAGCAGCGAGCGTTATGTGCTCAGATCATGCACGTCGCCTCTCCCCTGGAGAAGAAGAAGGGGAAAAAAAACAAAAAAAAAACAGGATCTGGATTGACTGTCCTTCTTTCCTGGTGCGTGCAGACTGAGGTCTGCTTTGTATCTCCTCCAACAGGCCAACTGTCCTCTGCTGTCACTAGAAGCCGTGCCAGGCCTCCTCAGCAATGGCTATGATGTCTGCGGCAATGCTGAAAATAGCCATGCTGAGCTCATTAGCAGATTAGGTGTTGCAATGAATCTGTGTGGTTAGAGCTGCGCAGCCTGATATTGTTCCTCCAGGATGGCAATTACAGCTGATTGACATGTTGGCACATGGGGATGGAGGGGTGGAGCATGCGGCTCGTGCCTATGGAGGGGGTCCACATGAAGGGCGAACACACTTTTGTGCAGAACATCCTCGTACGATCCGTGTCACCTGCATCAAATGAAGGATCCCGACAAAAATGGAAGACATCGTTTGCTTTGCATCCACTGAAATGCGCCGCGGGGCACAGTTAGGTTCAACTCTGCTTTCTATTATTCACTCACACACACATACTAGAGCGAGGCTTTTTCTTTTTTTTTTCAGTCACGGTTTGGTAGGTGAGTGAGGATGGTTTGAGACTTTGCTCCCAGACGTTTGGGCTGAAAGCCATCTGCAGGACTGAGATTCCCTGTGTAGTGCGCAGGTTTCATCTGGTTGTTGGCTTAATTAGTGGCGCTGCCTTAATTTCCTAGCTTGCCTGGACACAGTGGCACCACTGAGGAGGATTTTCTAGTTGTAATTTCAGCCAGTTCTCTGCTTTTGATCAAGGATGCCTCTCTCTCCCTCGCTCTCTCCCTCTCTCTCTCTCTCTAGAGCTCTCCGCCATGGCCGCTAATCAAATAAGTTTGCCCTTTTAAATGAATGTTGTATGTGATTCCAACTGACCTCCCTCTCTTTGAAAGAGCGCCATTGTAAATGCTGACCAGCTGACCCCCTCCCTGCCTCCCCCTTTTTAAATTATACTGTTTGATCTGCGTCCTTTCCCCCCCCAAATTTCCCATTTCAAAGAAAATCTGAAGCTTAATATTGCAACATTAAATCAGACCAGGTCCAATCTGAATTTCCGCATTATTCAAACATCGTGGCATCCAGTAACGGTGCGTGCGTGTGTGAGCCGCCTGTTTCTCAAAAAACCTACAGATGGAAATGTGCTCAATCACTCTCATGACAAATTTTTGCTGTGGAATATGAAATGGAAACATAAAGCAGTCACCATCTACACACAGTGTCGCAGACATAAAACAGGAATAAAAGAGCGTAAAAAAGGAATGTAAAACAGTCACTACGCATAACGTGTACAGTAAACACAACCGCGCAGAACATCCTGCAAGTTGGAAGCTGAAGGCTTGACAGATAGGTTAATTACCAAAAGACGCCATCTTTGTCATCACAACATCATTATCAAAACATTTGTGTACATCTGGGCAAGATTAGCTTGATATCCAACTTGATATTTGGTGCGAGGGGGAGTGGAGACAGGTATCGGAGAAAGTTCATGCTGATAGTCATTTACTGTACATAAGGTCGTGCAAACATCATTTTTTCCCAAGCGTTAATATTTTCAATTACAATACACTTATTTAGCCGTGTGCATTCACTGTGGATGAATGCCGACGTGCATGTGATTCATTTGATACGTATGACCATAAACGTAAAGTTCTCTGAGAGTTTCTCGACTCACTTTGGTCGGTTCTTCCTCTTTACATGGCGTCCTTGGTACATTGCCGTCACCATCCAGAGAAAGTAATTGAATGGAGCACCCTTTGCCTTCCCAACTGTTTGGACACGGTCACAATAATAATAAATTTTATTTAAGGGCACCCATCAGGACAGTTAAGGTCCCTCACCGACAAATATGCATATGCTTACATAAGCCTTAATGAAGCAGAATACGTATTCTAACATTATGCTGCAGGGATGTCGCTGTCGAGTACAGTGTAGGTTGTTATGCTATTTTTACGAATGTTGAACACACAGTCGGTAAGACATGGCAAAACATCCAAACTGTCACACATTTCATAAATGTTTTTCCGATTGTTCGGTAGAAATCTTGGCAAGTACAACCACGAAATGTGCATTATACGGTTGATCTGGAAGCGCCAGTTTCACACTGTCAAAATTGACGCGACATCAAATGAGGCAGATGCAGGGGAATGTTGTCACCCTTAGTGCAGCGTGCCCACGAGACAGCTGTAATTCATTGAGTTTGGACGGCTGTTGATGCATTATAATGACATAAGCAGCTGAGAGCTCCTCCTTTGATATATTTGTGTCAAAGACGTAGTGGAGCGCTCCCACGGGCGCGCAAATATTAGCTTAAAATGGTCACATGACACTTTGAGTCTGACAGGTGGATGTAATCACCACATCAGATCGTTAGGAGTGATATATACGACACATACGTTGATCCACGACCAGAACAATGTCCCGTCTTGACCCTCTGAAAGGTGATTGCGTACAAGTTTTTGTGGCAGCTGCTAAGGTAGCTGGGTGGTTGCTGCTCTCTTTGTTGTTGTGCTCAGACTGCCTCTCTTCTAATACATCCTTGTGTTGTGTTTTCTTTTTTTATTATTCAAGATGTTTTCTGTCTTCCTTAAGGGGGACGTGTGAAGAGGGTGGATAGGAATGTTGCACTGGTGGAAACTTGATGAAATATCCTTGAGCCAGATTGAAACAGATTGAAATTGCTACATAATGCGCCCGCGACATTATGATAAATAGGCTCTCAATTCAGATTAAAAGTCTAAGTGTGATATAATAGAATAAGCAAAATCCACTCTGCGTAAGCGCACATTTCTTGATTTGACTTTTATAGATGTAGATTTTGTGTCATCTACCATACAAGTACTTAGCTTTGAATGCGCTCAGGCCGTGGCCTTTATCGCTTGATAAATGTTTTCTCTCTGAGTGCACGTCTAGCCACCTCGCAAGAACTGCACGGCTTTTTACTAAAAGCCATCACACCAGGAAGTAATCTAATAATGAATACAACAACACTTTACACACTGACTGCCTTTGTATCCGTAATATAAACAATGAAAGTGCAAGCATCCAGACCTCCTCTAATGGAGAAGCAGAGCAAACACATTCATTTAATCACAAGCCTTCTTTCAAAGCAAACTGCCCAAGCAGCAGTGGATGAGAAGCTAATGACCCATGAGCAATAAGCAAGTGTTAGAGTGAATGTACTCTTGCAAAGAGAAAAAAGAGAGCTTTTACAGACCAGTGTATCAATATTTTAAGGCAAAGCCTCTATGGCACACACACACACACACACCCATGCGCGTGTTCACCCACCACCACCCGCCTCCTCTTGCTGGATTAGCTGTGTGATGTCTTCTGACAGTATCTTGTTAGTGATACTCCATTTGCTTTGTCTATCATCTTATTTTCCCATGGTAATGCACAGAGTGCCGTTATATTTCATAATTTGTTTTGCTATCAGGGCTGATTTGTAAATGTGCAAATTCTAATTAGCCATAGCTACTGTTTCTAATTTATTAAATATTAAACGATTCCTGCGCTGGAGTCTTTCTTCACATCCCCCAGATGGAATTTTGCGGTATGCAAATTCAATTGCCTCTTAGATGTCAGCAGTTTTTAAACGTCCCATTTTCTGACTGAAGCCATTTTCTTTTTGTTTGTTTTTCTGTCCCCCGTACTACTTAACTTGATATTTATTCATTCCACATCTCAGCTTCTCTTTGGGTTTTCAACAGAAGTTACATAGTCTGTCAGGTCGCTTTGTTTAACTTCATTAGAGCTGTCTCGGTAATAAGCATTACCATAAAGGATGCTTTACATTCTGTCTGAAGTGGAACAAAAACATGTTTTGCTCAAACGTAGTAATCCTAATTTCAGCTCCATCAATACAGCAGCGCCACATCTCTCGTCCCTGAAGGTAACGCAGATCGTGACAATTTAGCCGCTTTCTTGCACCGATGGCGCTGGTCTTGAATCATCATCATTGTTTTCCTCCTCAACGCTTTTGTACTATTTTCCTGAAATCTGCAAAGATATGAAATGATTTTGAACGCCACTTGTGCGCCGACGTTCATTGCTCGGCCACTTATCTCGTGTGAACTTCAAACTAATTAAGTTTTAAAGGAACACATCCATCAAGTTATCGAGGCGGTTAATATACCACTGCAGTGCGGGGCCGGAATTGGTCCTCGGATATGTCTCGCTGTATTCCCAAGTTGCCAAAGATTGGGGATCTTGATATATTAACATATAATCACAGAATCAGAGCATTCTCATTCAAGCGTGGATTGTCCTTGTTTCATTGTTCCCAAAACACAGCAAGGACTATAAAAATATCCACAGTGCTTAGCAGCCCAGCCAAAAATTTTACAACCCATTACCATCATTTCTGCTTCCTCTAACTACACCTACTTTTATTCTTTATTTTTCGGCCGCTGGCTGCCTCTATTCTCCCTTCCCGTCTGCATAATAAAACCCCACTCAATTTGTCATGAAATCCCTCATTTGCTGGATACTCAGAAAGGCAGATTATGCTTATTTTTCATTTGGACAGTGGGAGATGGAGCCAGGTGTTTGGCAGCAGCGGAGTGTTCAGGTGTAACTGTGCCGGTGACGGGACATGACGAGCGGCCGCGGATGAAGGATGAGGCGTGGAGGATTTTGGGGAAGAGGGGCACCCCACGACCTGCTCCCTCTAGAATACCCCTGCTGATCCGGAGGAGGCAAAACTTTCCTCCGAATCAATTCTTGCTAGAATCAGCGTCTGTCTCTTAATTAGCCAGCCTTAACCATATTGAAAATGCATCTGCGAGTCCTGGAGAATAGAGAATTCGCTGTGCCTTCCTTAACAAGATTAATTTGTGCTTCCTCCCGCCAGAGCTGTCTCATCTATAACAGCTCTGGCGGATCAGGTTGGGATGGTCGTTTTAACACTGATGATGCTGCTGCAAATATTGTTTTGTTTTTGTCAAACATGGGTGCTGTTATTACTTGGAGGACATCACAGTCATGTGTTGACAGACAGATCTAATGTCACTTGGGGCTGCAAAAACTTGCCAAGTGGCTTTTTTGGAACCAGTTCCAGACTCGATTATGGCACTGCAGGAAAAATTTTATGTCACAGCACCACATACCAGAGCGTGTTAAGTCATGGTAGATCATCGTGTAGATCAGGGATCACCAACCTTTTTGAGATTGAGGGCTACTTCATGGGCACTCAGTAGTGCGAAGGGCCAACAGAGTCTGTTTGATACAAACCTCCTAAATAACAAAACTTCACGGATTAATATACACTAATACAAGTACACTAATAGATAGATACACTAATAGAAGTAATACTACTACTAATAATAATAATAATATTGATACTATTACTACTACTACAACAATAATAACCATAACAACAACAACAACAATAATAATAATAATAAAAGTAGTAATAGTACTTTTCGTATTTGCAGTAGAAATAGTGGAATTAGTTGTAGTAGCAGTAAGGTCGCAGTAGCAGCAGAAGCAGCAGTAGTAGTAGTGGTAGTAGTAGCAGTAGTAGTAGTAGTAGTGTGTGTGAGTGTTGGTGACCCCAGGTTTAGAGTAATTATTTGTTCTGGATCTTTGTGAATGAGGTAATCATGGCTTTTCCAATCCATTTCCTCCCCTATGAGCTACTGGCTAGTTTATTGTGTTTGTGGTATGTATACTGTACATCATGAAAATTATTGAAAATATGGCCACAAGTCACCAAGACTCCAAGGTGGTGGCCTGTACAGTCTGTTGCTCCAACCTTACACTGGACAAGAGCCCAGCCACACAATAATTCACCCGATGACTCTGGATACCGATATTTGCGAAAGACTGATATTGGATGAATGTGGAATTGTAAGAAAGTTTTCAATGTGAGAGCAGTTTAACACAAATGTGTGTGTAAATTCCTCAGTGTCATCCTTTTGGCAAGGTCTTGCATTTTGTTGATGTACCTTGTTTTGCATTGCATATATTCTTGAGGGACACAAGTTTAAATGCAGAATTGCAACCAATTGGTACAAAAGCAAATGGCTTGCAGGTCTCAAAACCATCTCAATATTGAATTCCTCCATTTCTCCTAGTACTCTCAGCTATAGTTGACCAAAGTTCAACGCATGACTGCGCTGATTAATTGTGACCCATAGGATCATTTTTGTTCATCACTCCTGATCACTCCGGAAATGGCTTTGCTGTGGGCAATGACATTAATGAGACAGGGGTGCTCAGCAGGATGTGCCGAATTCAACATATTACTTTTGCTCTTTTTGATTTTGATACATCTTCCTTGTCATTTTGTGTGGGACTGGGTTTGTTAGTATAAGATGATTAGTTCAGTAATAAAACAGATGGCCACTGCTTTTTGTTGTATTTGCGTGCCACCTAAACTGTCCCAGCCACACCTGGAGGTTGCTGGTGACCTCGAAAGTAGTTTAATCACATACTTGTCATGGTTAGTTTGTATTCATTTTTGCTGATGCTGTACTCTGTAATTTATATTTTATTGCGTACATGCGGGATTTCTCATACATTTGACCATCCTGTTGTAAACAGACTTGACATGGCTACTCCCTTCACCTGGTGTTTCAAGCATAAAGGAGTTCTGTCCATGTTTGTTTGACTTTGGCCGCTACTCGCTCTGAAAGCGGTGTGGTTTTGAGCATGTTTGTACTAGGCATCAGCATATCCTCGAGTTGATCTAAGCATCTTTTGTGCTGGCCAAACCTCATCCCCTATCATGAAAGCCCTAAATTGAAATCTCCCCTGCTTGAAATATTGACTTAAATATTTCATCAAAAATATTAATGTAACCATTTGACATTAAATCCATATGTAATTTAGCAAAATATAGGAATATGCAGAAAGGGGATAGGAGGTATTTATATGTTTGGGTTTTTTTTTCCTGCAGAGAAATTTCATTTTATGGTTGTAACACCAACCTCCCCTGTGTTCTTTTTCAGTCCACAATGGAAAGGAGAGGGGGCCATTAAGGCAAAATGAAAAGAGCTATTGAT
Organism: Carapus acus; assembly: GCA_900312935.1. Taxonomy (NCBI): domain Eukaryota; kingdom Metazoa; phylum Chordata; class Actinopteri; order Ophidiiformes; family Carapidae; genus Carapus; species Carapus acus. The sequence continues at coordinate 9,565 of OMPJ01006398.1, read as the reverse complement.
TGGGCTCTTATGCGTTTTCTATTTGCCTCATTTCCTAAATGCACGATAATAAGGACTCAGCCACTGAAACTAACAATACTCCTTAATGAATGGAACTCTAAAGAATTAGCCAAAGTTTGCATAATGATTCACAGATGTTTCCATCAATGGATGAGGTGCTCTCATTTTTCTGTTTTATGAATTTGTGCTCCCTCTCCTGAAAACACATTTACTGCCTAACAGCGCTGTAATACGATTGAGACTTCTGATGGTTTCATTTTTATGAAAAGCAACGGTTGTCATCGTAGAGGCCTGGGTGAAATTGTATCAAATTAGGATAATGTTACTGTTTGATTTAGTGGTGCTAATAATGGTCAAAATGGGAGCATTAGACTATAACAAGTACAGACAACAACATGCTTTTAGTAAATGGAGTTTGTGATTTAATGGGGTTGAGGCAAGGGAGCTTCTCAGAGGGGGAAGTGAGAAATCTGAGACAAGCGATTGTAGGGGGCTGTTTTTCCAAGACAGAAATATACATTCCTAATATGAGAAACAATTGATATTACTGTTCAGTTCTCTCAGCTAAGTTTGTCTTATTACCGTAATTGCTTGTGATATTACAACATTGCAAAGAAACAATTGCAATATTAATATAATTGCCCTGGATGCGGGCTTGATTAGTCCTTACAATCACAACATGTGGATGCCAAGGTGCAGCCCAGCTGTTTGGACTTGGATACTAATGATCATGTTGTGGCTGGCCAATCAGATGATGACGTTGGGCGAGGGGGGCCGGTGGGAGCACGTTAAACGGCGAGCTTTCTTTCGGTGTACTCGGGATTAGAGGGTGCAGTTGTGTGCCTTTGCACAGTCAAGGGAAGATTCCAAATGGAAATAAGACATCTAAATATAGTTACTGAGCCATCTCCATTTTGTAGCTCAGACATGGTGGAGGATGATGACCTCATAATCTTTATTGTAATGATCCCTCTCCCCCTCC
>OMPJ01006387.1:1314-12416 GCA_900312935.1 Carapus acus | reverse complement strand
CACACGCCCGCGCCGGGACCATAATAATCAAAGGCGGAATGCGAGCGCGGAGAGCCCGCTGCGGCCAGCCTGCCTCCGTCCCCCGCTCCGCTCCGGACGCAGACGCGGTGGCGGTGGTGCTCGCGTAGGGCCCATGAGTCCGTCGGGACGGCCCCTGGCCAGTTTTTTTCCGGGGAACATCGGCTTGGATCAGCTCGTTAGCGGGACGCGGTTCCTCCCGCAGCCCCCCCAGTCCATCCCGACGTAGTTGTGAATTGAACATGGCGACTGTACCCGTGTATTGCATCTGCAGATTACCGTACGACGTGACCCAGTTCATGATCGAGTGCGACGCCTGCAAGGACTGGTTCCACGGCAGGTAAGGCCCGAGGAAGCTGGGGGGGAAAAATGGCGAGGCTTCGCGCTGCGTTTGACAGCTTTGTGGCGCTCGCTTGCTCGCTCGCCCGTCTGCCCCCTGAGCCGAGGCCGCTGTGGCGGAGGGGGAAGGCGGAGTTACATACAGCCGAGCGGAGCGGGACTCGGGCATTTTTCAGCCGTGTTACGGAGCATAATGGCGGGAGGATGGCTCCGGCGGAGGGTCGGCGGGGCTGCAGCGCGGGCTGCGGCCGCAAACAAGCGGCCGAATCGCCGCTGAAGGAGCGGCTGGGGGAAAGCCTCGGTCTCCCGCAGCTCCACCGCCGCCAGTCCGCGGCCTCGCTCCCTCGCTCTCGCCCGCCTTTTGTCGGCTCGATCGCGTTCCGATCCGCCTGCTCCAGCCGAAAAGCGCGGGCCGAGTCCGGGGGCCGAGCTAACAATGGCCCCGCTAGCGGACGGCACTCCGCTGGGGAGGGAAAGCGAGGCGGCTCGCCCGGACTCCGCGGCTCCGCGGGCTCGGGCGGCTCTGCTTGGTGACTGCCGCTGGTCGGCTGGGTGTCAGACGGGCATACGCACACGCCCGGTGCGCTTTGGCCGCGCTTCGCTACCCCCTGGGGCGGCTGAGAGCTGTGGAGAGCCGGGCTCGGTTCGGTTCGGCTCGGCTCCCCCTCGACAGCCTGGAGCTCAGAGCTGTTTACGCGCCTGAACATTAACCCGTTGCTGTTCAGACAGCGCCGCAAACTTTCCATCCTCTGTGCCGAAATCCTCCGCCCAGTGAAAACCAAACAAACATTTCTCCGCTTGAGCCGTTTGTGAATGTCAGCGTGGATCCGTTTCTATGGCGACCGCAGCTGTAAACAGCGATGTGCCAGGTCCACCTTCAGATTCACGGTTGAATTCTGATTGCTGGGAAAGCATCTGACTCCACCAGGAGACTGTGAGAAAATGTTTGCAATTTTAAGTGAGCATGTGCAGCTTTACATGGTCACCCTCAGACGAGCCACCAGCGGGTTGGATGTCACCAGGATTTTAGTCCACGCTTCCTCTTTTCTGCTTCTCATGACTCAAAACATCTGGGCGGAAGTGCACAAAGATTTGACCTCTGACCTGTTGTGCTGCAAGGTGACTAAGATGCGGGGTTGCAGTGTCTCTAGACCTGCAGAAGTGCCACAGCTTCATCGCTGCTGACTGTGCTGTGATCACTCTCTCCTCCGTGGTTGACTGGTGCTGTGGCAGTGGTGACGCTCGATTTGTCTGGCAATACTGCAATACATATTTTCTGTTGGTTTACTGAGTCGTTGTTTGTGCGTTTGGCGTTCTGAAGTCATGGAGGTGTCTCTAAGTGCTCTAGCATAGTGGGGTAGGGCCAGCTTGGGTGGAGGTCAGGGGTCAAATGCACACCAGCTTTCAAAATACAGCCAACTCATCAAATTGCCAAGGGCAGGTGTGTGGTGCCGAGGAGGTGGTCTACAGCGAGTGTGTTTGTGCGCGTCCCTGTATGTTGTTCTCGTCAAGGCAGCATTCACGTTCTTCACTGTCCCGCTGAATCAGCAGCGTTCGGTGGCTGGAGATGAGTCCCTGCGAACATCTCTCCACTGCAGGCCCGTGACCCCGCGACCTCCACCAGGGAGGCCTCCTGGCCAAGGCTAGTTGTATGAGGAAACTCCCCAACGGCCTCGTGAGGAGGCGCTGACCCCTAGAGGGAGAAATGTGCTGCTGCAAGTTAGCATGACAGCTGCTGTGTGTGTGTGTGCGCCGCGTTTGTGCTCTCATCACAGACTTCTAATGCAATCAGCTGTGAGGTCAGCTGCTCGTGTCACAGACAAGACACGTCACAACGACTCGTGACTACTCTCAGAAACGAAGAGAAACACTTAACACACACACACACACACACACACATACTGTATACACATACAGACATTCATCACCACACAATGCTGCGATCTGTGACAAGCTCCCAGTGGAGCGTTTGAACCTCCTCACCATCAGCTCTTCCCCCTCTGGCTGATTTTAAATCTTCTAATGTTTAAAGACTGAAATGGTCTGACAGCCACAGACAGGAGGCTGTGCTAGCATCAGGGGTCAGAGGTCAAAGTGCACACTCAGCAGCACCTCCAAGCAGAAGCTGCTGTCGCATCTCAGCCTGCTAATCACTTTCTGATTTGTGTCGATGTGTAAGTTTGACTTGGAATCATTTTGTCCTCCTCACTCGTTCGTTTCTGTCTTCCAGCTGTGTCGGGGTGGATGAAGATGACGCTCCAGATATCGACATTTATCACTGTCCAAACTGTGAGAAGACTCACGGCAAGTCCACATGTGAGTAGCGTGTGTAAGAGGTTGTGCGCGGGCCTCATCGCTACATACGTGATGCTAGTCGTGACCTACGGTTGGCGTGCTCGCCCTGAGTCGCACCAACATTCTCACTCGATGTTCAAAAGTTGTAAACGGCAATTTGGCTCTATGTTCTAACCCGAAGAGACACTTCCACCCAGACCCTGACCTTGGCCCTGACCCCGATCAGAGCCCCGGCCTCTCTCAGAACTATGCTGACCTTTGTGTCTGTTTTTCTTTTTGGCCACGTCAGTGAAGAAGAAGAAGAGTTGGAGCAAACATGACACAGGGCAGAGCACCGACATCCGTGCCGTGCAGAACGGGAGTCAGGTCTTCATCAAGGAGCTCCGGAGTCGCACGTTCCCCTGGTAACACACACACACTCTCTCTCTCTCCCACACACACACACATACACATACCATACATACAGTTTCCCAAACGTGTCACACGTCGCTGTTGTGACGGAGGCTGGCACACACGTGGCCTGTGACAGTCTTGGTGTGCTTGTCACTAGAGCACAGTTAGCATGACTCAGCACAGTGACAGCTCGTCACGTCAGGTGAGTGTGTGTCTGACCTTTCACCTGTATCCAGGTTGATCTATTCTGGGTCCCACACTTCGCCTCAGATTCATGTTTTTTCTGTGAGGTCGCAACCTCTGACCTGTACTGCTGCGCAACATTTTAGTATTCGTAATAGCAAATATTCCCTCAGTCAAGTTTGGGACTGTCAAGAGGGTCACACGTCAAAGCTGAGTCCACCAGGGGGCACTCTTAGCCTGCTATTCTGATTCCAGGCAAGGGGCTCCGAGCCAGCACCCTCAGAGTGTGAATGTGTGTGTGTCTGTTTTTCAGTGCGGATGACGTGGTGGTGAAGTTAGCCGGTAGTCAGCTGACCATGGACTACCTGGAGGAGAACGGCTTCAATGAGCCCATCCTGGTCCAGAAGAAGGAGGGCCTCGGCTTGGCCGTGCCCCCGCCCACCTTCTACATCAGCGACGTGGAGAACTACGTCGGTACGAGACTCTCACACCAGCAGTGCAATTGTATTGTTGGTACCTCAAATCTGAGCCACTTGGTCAGACTCCGCAAACATGATAACCAAGCTCTTCTACCTGATCGGATGGTTTCAGGTCCAGACGTGGGCGTTGATGTGGTGGATGTCACCAAGCAGACGGACAGCAAGATGAAGCTGAAGGAGTTCGTGGACTACTACTACAGCACCAACAGGAAGAAGGTCCTCAACGTTATCAACCTAGAGTTCTCCGACACCAGGTAATCCCGCCCTTCGGGTGGCACGTGGCGGCGGCGGCTTGTGGCGAGCCCGGCACTGAGCCCATCGCTGTGTGCGCGCAGGATGAACAACATGGTGGACAGCCCGCAGATAGTGCGACGGCTATCGTGGGTGCAGAACTACTGGCCCGACGACGCCCTGCTGGGCAAGCCCAAGGTCACCAAGTACTGCCTGATCTGCGTCAAGGACAGCTACACCGACTTCCATATCGAGTGCGGCGGAGCGTCGGTGTGGTACCACGTGCTAAAGGTGCGTCTCATAGCCCTGGAGTTCCTTTGCCTCAATCTGTGCCTGGGTGGTTTCGATGAACACCGTGGCTCTGCTTGCTCTTCCTCCATCAGGGAGAGAAGATCTTCTTCCTCATCAAGCCCACGTCGGCCAACCTGTCGCTGTACGAGCGCTGGCGGTCCTCGTCCAACCACAGCGAGATGTTCTTTGCCGATCAGGTGGACAAATGCTACAAGTGCACATTGAAGCAGGGCCAGACGCTCTTCATCCCATCAGGTAAGAGCACACAGATCGATTGTCGTCACCCAGGCCGATCCTTCATCTGCCTGCCTGCCCGTGCGGCCTCAACACCCTGCTAATGTTTAAATATACACTCTCTGACAGCCAGCTATGCCCTGGATACACTGTGTGTGTGTGTTTCTGTGTCTCAGGTTGGATCAATGCCCTGCTCACCCCGGTCGACTGCCTCGCCTTCTCCGGACACTTTGTGCACAACTTGAGCGTGGAGATGCAGATGAGGTAAGAGGGAGTCCGGCCGCTCCAACATTCGTCTCATCGCGATAGCGAGAGAGTGACAAGACGTCTCCCCCTTTTTCTCCCGCCATCAGAGCTTACGAGATCGAGAGGAGGTTAAAGGTCAAAACGCTCACACCCTTCCCCAACTTCGAGACGGCGTGCTGGTACGTGGGACGGCACCTGCTCGAGCGGTTCAAAGGTGAGCTGATGAAAACGGCCGTGGGTGTGTCGGTCCATCACCACCCAGGCGTGTGTAATAACAGTCTGTAATAACAGTCTTCTCTGGGTTGAGCTTGTACAGCGTTCCACAGGTTTATCTAGTACGGCGTTCCACAGGTGTGTCTAGCTCCGCGTTCCACAGGTCAGTGATGTGTGGTCAGGGGAGGCAGGAGAGGCGATGCATCACTTGTCATCAAAAAAATGGAAAATAAAAAATGACTTCATGGTTATGTTTATCCAGTGATTTGCACTCTTAAGTTATTTTTGAACATGACTTGTTAACAGCTGCCAGTCAAATGGTGAATAAACTACTCCACAGGGTTCATATGTCTTTAAATCTGATTATGATTAAGTCAGTGCCTCACCAGCTGTCATATTCACCACGTTGCTGAAAAAGGTGTATTAAGTTCAGTGTTGTGCAGGTGTAACAAGCACAAAGTTGTACAGGTGTAGCTAGAACAGTGGCAGCTGTGTGGCAGTTTGACATTTTGCTAATTCCGTGCTCAATAATGAAATTAAATCAGGGTTTGATCCCACGAGTCTCCCAGAAAATAATGGAAAAAATAGTGCATACACTTCGAGAGTGTGCGTGAGTGTCCACGTTCGTGTGTGAGAGTGAGTGCGTGCGCGAGCGAGTGAGAAAGTCTGTCGCGCAGATGAGGAGCTGGATGCTGGAATATTGTTTCAGTCGTTCCCTCTCAGAGTTCACAGATGATTAGCTTCAGAAGGTTCTGGCTCCATTAGCAGCTGGCTGCAGCTAATGTTTATGTTTCTGCCGCGTGCGCGCGAGCGCCCGCGCGCTGTGTGCGTGCCACATGTAAAACCCGCACGGCCTCACTTTAATGTGCCATTATTACAGTTAAATGTTGAGATCTGTTTTTACAATCTCAGCTGGACGTTATTAATTAATCTAAGAAATTGGATTTCAATGACTTCATGTTGTGGTTTCAACATTCTCCAGTGAGCGTGTGTAGACTTCACACACCGGGAAGAGATCGTTAACAATGTATAGTGAGCATATGTCTACTTTTGTTGTGTACATATTTATGCGTGCGTGTGTCCTTGGCTGTTAACAGTGTGTGTGTGCTTGTGTGTGTGCAGCTCTCCATAAAGCCAACAAGCAGCCTGCTCCCTACTTGATTCACGGAGCTAAAATCATCAATGGAGCCTTCAGGTCCTGGACCAAGAAGCAGGTAGGACGTGTCTCTGGGCTGCATGTGCCTATGACTGCCAGGCATCTTAACGCCTCGCGTTCCCCACAGGCTCTACTGGAGCATGAGGACGAGCTTCCAGAGAACATGAAACCCACGCAGCTGATCAAGGATCTGGCCAAGGAGATTCGGATCTCAGAGGTTCCTCACATCGCCGTACACCACCAGCTGCCTTTGCTGTTGCCGTCTGACCTCGTGGGCACCGTCGCCATGGTAACTTGACGTCCCTCTCTGTTTCAGAACGCCACCAAAGTGATAAAGAGCGAGCCGCCCATGAAGATGCCGGTGGAGGAGCCTCCGTCCACACACTCAGAGCCCGAGGAGCCCGTCTCCCCCGCACACATCCCCTCCCCCAGCAGAGACAAGCCCCGGAAGAAGGTGTCCAAGCCACCCAAACCCCCCAAGATGCCCAAAGCCCCCAAACCCCCAAAGGTGCCCAAAGTGAAGGAGGGAGGGAAGAAGAAGGTGAAGAAAGCCAAGGAGACCACGCCTCCGCCCAGACCCTCCAGCTTTGCCGCGTTGGAGTCGCACGCCAAGGACATCCTCAGCAAGATGGACCAGCCCAAGAAGCTGAAGGTGAGTGAGGAGAGCAGGCCAGAGGTCAGAGGTCACGAGGCTAAACGTTTCCTTGTCCCACAGACGGTGAAGAACTTCCTCAGCATGTCGGAGAAGGAGATCCCCAAACAGAACAACGCCGACAAGTTTGAGATGAGGGAGCAGAACAAGAAGCAAGCTGAAGCCAAGTGGAAGTACAAGGTACACACACACACACACACGTGCCATCATTGTTCTTCCTGTCACTGCTGGGCACCGGCTGGTCTCTTCTCCTCGCTAAACTACTTTCCCGTCCAGTGGGTGGGCGGGCTCTGAGCGTGTCATCTCCCCGTATGTGTGTCAGGAAGTAGACACACTCCACTGAAGGTCACACACGTACACACACACATTTGGCAAGTGATTTACACACTTCACTTCAAAGCAATCAGCAATACTAACATGGCGGCAGCGGCGGCCTGGGTCACAAGCTGGAAGCCTGCAGCTCATCAGCGGGGCGGCCCGCTGCAGGTCCCGGTCCAGCTCTAAACACTCACACATGCTGCCTTCGCCCGGCAGAACCTTCAGAACAATTTGGAGCCAGAGCCCAATTTAGCCGAGCGGAAGACATTAGAGGGTTTGAGTTTCACGGAAAAGTCGATGCCAAACGGCTGTGGAATGTTCCAGATCCATCGTCCGTAATCGCCGTAAACACATGCAGGCAGCGAGCAGCGCTTCCACCAAGGTCAGCGCAGACCATCAGGTGTGTGTGTGTGCGCGTGCACGTGTGTGCGCGAGGGTGGACAGCTGTGCATGTGGGCTAATGTTGCGGGAGATCCTGGCCCACCTCACCGTCACACTCTATAACATCAAGATCTGATGGCAGCAGGTCCAGCAAGTGGCAGTTTCACCAGGTCGCCACTAGAGGGCGACATATAGTCGTGTTGACATGGTTTAGGACCCCTGGGAAGTGTGCCGGCTGGTATCCAAGTGCTTTTTAAGTGTTTCTGCCCAGACAGTGCAGCTTGTAATGGATGGACACAGGCCAGTGAGGGTTCTAGAGCAGGGTTCTCCCCTCCCCAGGCTGCAGAGGATTGGCAGCCATGCCGCTTTTTGGCTCAGAGAGGTCAGGGACTAGGAGTCTTTAGCTTGGGGCTAGCCTGATGTGTGTGTGCTATGTTGTCGCCGTACAGAACAGTAAGCCGGACTCCCTGCTGAGGATGGAGGAGGAGAGCAGGTTCGAGAGAACGTCGCTGTCGGCCAGCAGGGACCGCTTCAGCTTCGGCTCCTCCCACAAGCGGCTGCTCGGGTATGCGCAGCACCCAAGAAGCCCCTCCCCCTCTTTGCAGCCAGACCCACCTGACTCTCGCTGTCCCCCGCCTCCCCCCCTACAGCGCCAAGACGTTGAAGCCTCCCACCAACTCCAACGTGTTCGGGTCGCTGCAGAACCTGAAGGAGGACAAGAGCAAGCTGGTGCGGGACGAGTACGAGTACGTGTCGGACGAGGGCGAGCTCAAGATCGACGAGTTCCCCATCCGCAGGAAGAAGAACGCCGCCAAGCGAGACCTGTCCTGTGAGTCGCCGCCCCTCCTCCCCCCCGTGCCTAGACCGGGTCTGGGCCCAGGATACTGACTAATTAGGTGCCGCTTGCAAACCTCTGACCTCTGACCTCTGACCTGTGCGCAGTCTTGGCCGACATCAGGGAGCCCATCCAGCCCGCCAAGAAGCCAAAGTTCCAGCCACTGGTCAGCAAGGCACGTGCTGCTAAGCTCCGCCGCCCAAGAACACACACAAACACACACACACACACAAGTACGCCCACTCACTCACACACTCATGACGGTGCCTGTCTCCGTGCAGAGCATGGACTCCTCCGACGAAGAGTCGCTGCAAATCGACACCGACGCCAAACCGGAGGTCAAAGGTCGCAACTCCAAGGTGAAGAAGAAGGCGAGCAGCGCCGCCGGGATCCTCAACCTCCTGCAGGCCAGCAAACAAGTGGGAGGGATCGACTACAGCACCAACAGGTAGCGAGCTCCGCCCCCTCCACGCCTCGCTTCCCGCACGGCTTGTCAGGCCGCGACCTCCTCGTCTCCGATACGCCAAACACTGCATGTAATTAAGCGTCTCGAGTCACATATCAAAGGCCCCGACGCCATCCCCCATCGGAGTGTGTGCGTATGTGTGTGTGTGTGTGTGTGTAGCTCTTGATGGTCCACTGCCGCTATGCTGAAAGCTGCAAACAAGCTATGACAGAAGGAAAGAAAACACAGCTACACCCTGATCGCTGTGTGTATGTGTGCGAGTTATTTACGGTGTTTGTTTGCATATTAGGTGTTTTATCGCAGATTTGAAAAAAACTTTATCACCACTGTTGGGTCTGACAGTGTACACAGGCTCACAAATCGGGGGTCGGGGTGTTCCGCTTGCGCCGCCACCGTCATTTACCCTCCGTTGTCCCTCTGCTGTGTGTCTGTCGGCGCTTCCCCGAGCAGTCAGCCGCCAGCCTCTCCCAGCACGCAGGAGGCCATTCAGGGAATGCTCTCCATGGCCAACCTGTCCTCCTCCGACAGCCTGCCGCCGCCCTGGAGCCACGGCCAGGCCCGGGGCCACGCCCACGCCGCGCAGGCCGCCAAAAAGAACGCCAGCAGCAACTCCAAGCGGCCCAGCAAGCGCCTGCCCAAAAAAACGCGCAAGAGCAGCAGCGTGGACAGCATGGACTACGACGACGAGCAGGACCACATGGACGCCTGCTTCAAGGACTCGGACTACGGTGAGCGCCCCCCGCCTGGCCGTGACCGCACCCCTCTACCCCTGGCGAGACCTTGGGCGTGTTTGGCTTTGTTTGTTTCCTGTTGGCCTGATGTTCCTCCAGCTTGTCAAGACGCCATTAAGGCTGATTATCCCCAATCAGCCGCTCCCCGATTGGCCTGTCCGTGAACGCTTTGTTTCCATGGTGATGCGTTGCCGCACAGTGTGTGGGCTCTGTAGGAAAATCATGGGTGTGGGATCCAGTCAGGCTTAACAGCTGATGGCGTCGTCCTTGTGCTTTCAGTTTACCCGTCGCTGGAGTCTGAGGAGGATAATCCGGTTTTCAAATCTCGATCGAAGAAGCGGAAAAGCAGCGACGACACTCCATACAGCCCGACAGGTACGTCAAGCAGCCAGGCCACGCCCCCTTCCCAACCAATTTCTCCACTTACGACATCTTCCTCCCTCTCACAGCACGCGTCGGCCCCTCCGTGCCCCGGCAAGAGCGGCCGGCACGGGACGGTGCTCGCGTGGCGTCCATCGAGACGGGCCTGGCCGCCGCTGCGGCCAAATTGTCCCATCAGGTAGGTGATAATGGCTTCTGTTTCGTGTCGGGGTTATGAGGGCAACGTTTCTCGTTTATCGATCTGAGATCGTGACTTATGCGACAGGAGGAGCAGCAGAAAACCAAGAAGAAGAAGAAGAGCGCCAAAAAGAAACCGGTGGTCATCGAGGAGCCCCCGAAAATCTCTCAGGACAGCAGCTCGCCCGAGCACAACGTGGACTCGCACGACGGCAGCCTGACCGACCACGAGTTGCATACAGGCGCCAAGACGGGCGGCAATGCCCAGGCCATGGCGCCCGGCGTCTTCCTGTCCCAGCGGCGGCCGTCCGTGTCTTCGCCCAACAACAGCACCAACTCCACCAACAGCAACAGCAGCAGCAGCGCCGCCAGAGGCGACCGCGGCGGGGCGGCAGACGCTAAAGGTGAGAGAGGGGGCTCCTGTAGGGGGGCGCGGGGGGCAGAGTCACTCACAGGGGTCACGATTGATGCTCACATGGCATTTGAACCTTGCGTACACCGCAAGCTAACCCCTACAGTTCCTTACCGTGCTCTCCCAAATGTACCTGGTATCCTGTTGCTGGTACTAAGTCAAACTCAGCCCATGCTAACGCTAACACAGTTGCAAGTCAAACTCAACCGATGCTAACGCTAACCCGATGCAAGGTGCCACCAACCTATACTTAATGGGCGCTTTGTAGTATGATGGGCCAACAGGACATGTTTCATACAAACTTCCTAAAAAATGAAACTACATGGATCACCCTTAAGTAATCATAATAGTACAGATAATGATGATAATGATGATAACAGAAGTAGTAATTGTAATTCCATGTAAAAGAGACTGCTCAATGGTAATTATTCCCCACATTTTAGAGCAAGTTCCATATTTTAGAACATGTCTTGCCAACACAAATTATTGTTGTTGTTGTCGTTGTTGTATTATCATTATTTGTGTAATTATTATTATTGTTATTATTATTATCATCATCATTATCACTATCATTTTCATCATCATCATCATCATCATCTTTATAATAAATCGTAATAAATGTTATATTATTTATTTATTTATTTATTTATTTATTTATTTATGATAGTAAT
>OMPJ01006374.1:1735-42823 GCA_900312935.1 Carapus acus | reverse complement strand
GTTGTTAGATGAAAGTTGAATCGATCTCTCAGGTTGGCTCTCAGGTTGTCTTTACCGGTTTACTTGTCTTTTGAATAGATAAATGAAAACAAACCCACAAATCACAGCCATGAAAAAAGCAGCAGTCTGATACCAGGTATCACTATCTGGAGGATGAGAGAAAGAAAGTGTCAGTCATTTCCTGTTTAGGGTTTGTTACCCGAGAAACCATCCTCCTGCTTTTACACAGATGTTTTGATTCCTCACAATCATCTGTGGTCATTATTGAGGTGGCACTGAGTAGTAGTGTAGCCCGTCAGGTCGGTTAGAGACTGAACGTAGCACAATAGATAGGCATCATCATCCACAGCTGCTGAGACAATAGGCTCTGGACTCAGTGACCACCTTCAGTCCTGTGTGAGCAGTGTGAGTGTTAGTGAGTTTATGATGGGAAAACTCATCAGAGTTTGCAAACCTGCTGATGAAGCGGAGGCAAAGGTAAACTAACTAACGAACTAACTAACGAACTAACTAACTAACTAACGAACGAACGAACGAACGAACGAACGAACGAACGAACGAACGAACGAACGAACGAACTAATTAGGTACAGTCATTAACACAACTAACTGGAGGATGAGAGAGAGAAAGTTTCATTCATTTCCAGGTACGTGTTTTTTCCCATTAAACCAGCTTCATACTTTTAGACAGATGTTTTTATTCCTCACAATCATCTGTGGTAATTATTGAGAGGGAAAAGGTGGAAAACAACAAGAACGTAAAACTGACTGAAAGACTGACCGACTCTCTGACTGACTAACTAACTAAACGAAAGCTATTTTTTTCTATATCGACATTTTAAAGGCGAACATAAATGCCTTTGAACAATCAACTTTTGCATGCCTACAAGACAAAACCTACAAGATAGGAGACGGACTATCTTGTAGGTTTATTAGGTTGTTTTTTCCAAACCAAATTTGGTGTCAGAGGTGGGATCCTAGGACGATTGTCAGACTAGAGACGGATGGTCAGGGCCGTTTCAAGGAATTTGAATGGACAGGTGGCTACATGGTCTGGAAAGGTGTGGAGAGATGAATCAATTCTTTAAGATATGATGGTGCCTGATTATTGAGCACCTTGTTGGTGAGGAGAGGAATTTTAAATTCTAATCTCCATTTGATTCATTCGATTCCAATGCTTAAAAACATCCCAAGCTAATGTTATATGGTTAGTATCGGTACACAGACTTAGTTCTGCTTAAGTAAGTTTATTAGTTATACTAATGCTTAACATAGCATTTAAGCATTTTTGTATTTGAGAATTAGACAGACAAACCTGATGCTTTAAAAACAGTTAACAGGTGGCCAGCATGGATAGGCTACAAATAGACGTGAATGTTGTAGTTTATTTTTATGATGCACCGAGCACCAAATCATCGTAGGTTTTACTACCCCCCATTTGGTAGATGTTATCATGGTGGAGTAGTTAGCATAGCACTGTAGCTGCCTCTTTCATCAAAACCTATTACAACGTCTTAGTGATGTCATGTCCTCGAATACGATAAACAGTGATTGTGGGACAGATTGACATCTTTCTCATGCTGTTATTAAACATGAAAGTGTGTAGCTCGTTCACAAACAGTTGCACAAACTGTCCTTGTTCGTTGCTAGGATTTACCGTCAGGAAGGTAGCTAACGTAAACATGACCCATATAAATCAGCCAAGTCATGCCTCTTACCCAAAAAGACTTAAGTAAGGGAGGGCTGACCAATTTCTGGATCCTCGACTTTCACTTCAGCATTCCACAAACTCAAAAAAATTCCATTTCCACAACAAGGGTTTCCTGACATATTTGTCACATTTGAGCGAAAAGTCCAGTAAGAATTGTGAAAGTGGTGTAATAATGCCACCGTCCTAACTCCGACACCGCCAAAGCCAGCGGGCACGAGATGAATGTCCTCCATTGGTCATTGGTCATATTGCGGTTTCCAGAACTTCATCAGCGAAACACATTTTAAGTCCTTAACAGGTTGACATCTGTTTCCACTCATTGTGGAAGATGAAGTGTCAGGGGTGCAGATGGTAACTCAAACCAAACAGAGTTTAGTGACAAAGGTATCAGACAGTTACAAACAGAACTATGGGAGACTGATAGCTATCATGTGAAAACTGACAATACACAGGTTCAGTCTTTGAGTTACACGACTGCTGTTCAAGTCGACAGTTCTTTGATGTCTAGTCGCTAATGACATCATGAATATTACAACAATTATCAAAACTTGACGCATATGCAAACAGATGGCTAATATGCATTATTTACACAGGACGGAAACAGGTCGAGGAAACAACAAGCTGCAAATCGTGCTGCAACAATGTATGCAAAAATAAATCATATGCTTGACAGTTAACATTTAAATGTGATAAGAGTATTTGAATTGAAAGGAAAACTGCAGGACAGTGGAGGAAAACTACAATCAGGCAATATTTCACGCTCATGTCTCCTCACTGTCATTGCCCTGTTTTATCCCAGTTTCTTCACTTTGACATGCGTTTGTGTTGAAATGGCTCAACTACACCGGTTGGTTTGGTCTGGCCCGTTGTCACCAGATAATGTATATTGGAATCCCTATCACAGCAATCACTATCACAGCTGCAGTCACAGAAGTCACGGTGTCACTGTCTGTAGGATGTGGAACAGAAAGTGTCATTCATTTCCTGTTTAGGGTTTGTTTCCCCACACATCTTCCTGCTTATATACTGACGTTTTAATTTCTCACAACCATCTGTGGTCATTACTGAGGAGGAAAAGGTGGAAAACAACGAGGATACAACTGAAAGACCACTATTGAGACCAACATGAGACTGACAGAAACACTCTAAGGAAAACACGCTGAATAGCCACATAGAGGAGTGTGTGACCTATCTGAGGTCTGAGTGTCTGAGCAAGGAGGACTGAGCAAACAGTACATGTGTGTCAATTTATAATAGATTTTAAATCTTAAAGGTTAAACATGAATTTTTGGGTCAGTAAAGTGGATCTGTGCTGATCCAATCTCATCTCATCTTGGACAAAGGCAGCCTGTTGTAACTCACTGGATTTTTCCTGCAGCACTGGATTTTCACTGGACCTCTCTTCGTCCGCACTTTTGTTCTCTGTGACACAAATGAAAGAATTATGAGCTTTCCAACAGGGTGATATTGCTCAGAATTCAGGATTCACATTTATAACTAAAAGAGAAGAAAAGTCTCAAATGTAGACAAGTAGAAAGAATAACTGTGGTATTGAGTAGTACATGTATATGTGATTCTCTTACCTGCCGGGAGTATGACTGTGCCACTGTGGAGAAGACCACTTTTATCTCTTATTTCATAAGTGTAATTTCCTCGGTCTTTCTCTGTGACTCCCCGAAGCCTGATTGAGATGTTACCTTTGCCAAGGTCTCCTATAAACTCAACTCTGCTCCTGAAGGCCTCTCCCTGGTCGTCTTTGTTTTCCTTTTTGTTACGGTAAACCCAAACAGGAGTTCCATCCTTTCCAAATTTCCATTCTACAGTGTTGCCCGTCAGGTTGGTTAAGGGGTGAAGGTGGCCCAATAGATAGGCATCTCCACCCACTGAGACCACCTTTGTGACCACCTTCGGTCCTGTGTGCATAGTGGACAAAGTAGGGGAAAACTCATCAGAGTTTGCAAACCTGCTGATGAAGCAAAGGCAAAAGTAAAACTAACAAACTAACTTTCGAACAAACGAACGAACGAACGAACAAACTCACTCACTCATCAGCTGGTCAATGGTCAACTAACTAACTGACTAACTAACAAACTGGGGGATGTGAGCGAGGAAGTTTCATTCATTTCCAGTTGAAAGTTTGTCTCCTGACAAACCAGCCTCCTAATTTTCTACAGATGTTTGGATTCCTCACAATCGTCTGTGGTCATTATTGAGGGGGAAAAGGTGGACAACAACAAGGACACAACTGAACGACCACAATTCAGACCAATATGAGACTGATACACACTCAGGGGAGACATGCTGAATAGCCACACAGAGGAGTGTGTGACCTGTGTGAAGTCAGGAGGATTAAGCAAACAGTGCATGCGTGTCAATTGATGATTGATTTTCAATGTTAAAGGTAAAACATTTATTTTGAGGTCAATCAAGTGCATCTTATTTTATCTCATCTTATCTTGTATCATCTTATCTTATCTTGGACAATGAAAGCCTGTGGCAAATCACCGGTCTCTTTGTTGTCTTGGTCAGGACCACCGCTCACTGCAACACAAATGAAAGAATCATCAGCTTTCAAACAGAATGACATTGATGTTGCTCCACAATCTGGGGAGGCTCAGTGCTGACTACAGTACCACCACCAGGCCAACTGCCAGAAGATGAAATCTATAGGCGGCTACGCTACACTGCTCAGAATTCACATTTATGACTAATAGAAAAGACAGGTCTCACATACAGACACACAAAAGGAAAAACTGTGGTATTACATGAGTAGTATTTGTGATGCCTTACAGTGAGTATGTGTGCCTTTGAGTTACTTCTTATTTCACAGCTGTAAGTTCCCTAATCTGTCATGGTGAATCTCTCAAGCTGGGCTGAGGTCTCATATTTGTCAATGTCTCCTACGCAACTCCACTAACAAACTGACTGCCTGACTAACTAACCAATTGACAAGCAAGTGACAAGCAAGTAAGCATTCACACGAATAGCGTGAGGAAAAACAGGAGACAGTTTCCAATTCTACAGTCTAAAAACAAAAAATCTGGCCTGATGACCTGTGCTAAAATCAGGCTCAATAATCCCTCCAAACAATGTTAATGCAATCTCAATCATTTCTGTATTGACATTCTAAAGGCGAACATAAATGCCTTTGGTCAAACACAATGTCTTCTAGCTTATGCAAAGGTGGAGAAGAGGTGGAGGTTTGCATAGGGGAGCAGAGCAGTGAACAGAGTTACACATACTGTACATGAGGCGGCAAAACTGAAACTGAAACTTCAAGATGTTGGTGGGACCTGCCGTAAATTTAAGTCAGAAACAGGTGCTCTATCTCAATGACAGGATGGTGAGCTGGAGGTGGCAGAGATGAAGATATTGAAGTTTTCTTTAGGAGTAACCATTGTTCGACAGGATTAGAAATTAGCAGTCGAAAGAAGCGTAAGAAAACTTCCGCTTGTGTGTGCTAGCTACAAGGATGCTAACTGGATCGACAACAGAGCAATTTGTGAAGATCTTACCACGGTCGGAGTCGAAGGCAAGATGATGGAACAGGCCAATGAAAAATAACAGCCTGAAAATGATGTTTGACATGTTTGACAACTAAGTATGAGCTAAATCTCAGTTTACGTACTCCATTGACCGTCCCCGAACACTCTCTCTCTCACACACACAATGACTCATTGGCATCAATCTCTACCTCATGAACCAGTTTGACAAGATTAGTAAACCAGTTCCCTCTGCCTTATGTGCGTTTGCGCGTTTGCAAGCAAATTCAATCGTGTGCTGGAAATTAAATACAACCTGAACTGTGAATAGAATAAATCCCCAACAGTTCAAAGCGGCCAACAGTCATTTACAGTATGTCCGTTTCTCTCTCCTGGGTTCCACGCCGCTCCAGGTTTGGAGTTATTTTGATTAGTTCCACATTTTCAGGAAACACACACACATGATCTATGCACCCTTGCATCCTTTGCACCACAGATACCTTTACTTACCACTCGTCAAACAAACCGAAACAACCATGAATAACTTAACCCACCTCTTGCCCTTTTTCCAACCCCGACTCCCCCCAAACACCTCGGCAGCCTCCTCCCTCAATCCCCTCCTCCTCTTCCAACACTGCACCTCAACCCTCTCCTCCTCCCATATCCTAAAAACTATATTCACTGCAGATTAGATAAGGGAGCAAATCCAAATATCAATTATTATTGATACTAAGCCAGGGTCGGGATCGAATCTATACTAGCTGGGCGAAAAGAATTATTTTCTTTAATTTCTGCTCTTGTTTGCAATGCTGTGGTTTCGCCAAAGAGGAGACGGCCAGGTTGCCTGTGTCAGCGCAGAGCAGACACACTCTGTTCCCCCACCCCTCCTGCGTTTAGATGTTGCTCCGTCATGTCACATTACTTAGATATGCAAACTAGGAAGCAAATTTACGGCTCAGGTTCATCATAACACACACAGAGAAAATACAACAGATGTATGGCAGAGAGGAAGAGATGTGCCATGTGGCTGTCTTTCCAAGTCAAAAGCGAGAAAACAGCAAAATGTGGGATTTGCAAAAAGCTATTGAAATGTGTAATTTGATAACAAAAGATTTTCTATCTAATGACACGCTTTGTCCTAATTCTGTCCTGGGTTTTGACCATTCAATACTTTAAAACTGTGTTTCACAACCTTTTTCAGAATGAAAATTCATGAAAATTAACGGAGAGATATCATGATGATATGATATCATCATATCATCTATGATGCATCTACCTTATTTATTGAAAGTCCATGTTTACTTGGTATCGGATCAATACCAAAATATGTCGTATCACTCACCACCACTAGCATTTAATATATCACATACAAAACCTGCATTTGTCTCCTAATGCAGTTCCTCTGTGAATGAGAGAGACAGAAATGAAGGTGGGATGGTTGGAGGACAACATGAAAATAAAAATCACTCAATCTAGTTCATATCTGTATCATTGTGTGTGTCATTGTGTGTGTGAAGTCGAATTATTGAATATGACAAATTCTGCTCGTCTCAGCTTTTATGACATCTTTCCATCTGTCAATTCCCATGTTAGGATTTCTAAATCTAATATATTACTGGGATACTCTTGAAGAAAATACAGGACAGTTCCCGCACATGTTAACATCTGTTTCAGTAAATGTTTATCAAACCATTCCTTGCCACAAAGGTTCTAGTGACTGACACAACGTGACGTAGAAATGTGAAGACATCATGTCACCAAACATCAATGGAATAACATGAAGACAAGTAAAGCTGTGTGGCACAGTCTCACTGCAACATTTCTTTGTTTGAGAAAGTGTGCAGTGTGCAGGCGGGCAGATTTTTCTGTATCTGCACTGATGTGGTTGATTGTCGGTGAGTCGAAAGGTCTTCCTGTTTGGGGTTCCATCGTTGCTCACGGAGGCTCTTTTGCCGAAGAACACAACATGGACATTGTATCTGTCTTTGTCATCCTCGGTGAGATATTTCTCAGATAGTTACAGATTGAGTTACACCTTGTGGGGAATCTTAGCTCCGGTTTGCAGAACTGTCATACTTGGGGGCACATTTGAAGTAACTGGTACTTATTTTTGTCTTTACTGGGAAGTTCAAAATGCACCTGTGTCAGGGGTGCTCAGAGGCCACTCTGACTTTTAGATTTGGACAGATTAGCCATGTCAGTAAAAGGTGCAGACATATCAAACAGAAGATGAGAAGAAGCGTTAGGGTGTTTTGATAGGGCTAGTTTTATTTTCACCCATCTTTGCCACTGAATCAGAGTCTGGTGTTAGTTTTGTCATTGTACCATTGTTTTTTGTTTTGAATGCAGTCATTGTGAATTATTACACAGCTTGTGTGAATGCTCGGTTCTGATTGGCCGTTATTAGTCACGTGAGTGGTCATTATTTTCGTATAATGACGGCTCAACTATCAATAACGGACCGCTGCAAAATCAAAGACTGAGAGTGGAACCTGCTGCACTCATATCAATCCGTGCGACAGCATTTAGTTCCACTCTGGATTGTTTTCGTACCGTTGCCCGCTTCACGCTTCTTCACAGAAAAAACATTAGCAATTTTTAACTTACTACACGGATTGTTGAATGCCCGGTTCTGATTGGCCGTTATTGGTCATATGAGCGGTCATAGGTCATAGGTTGTAGTTTTACCGCCTCTGGAGCACCTCCTCCATACGTGTTATTGCCATTCTTGCCACCTTGAAACATTTTAGTTGTAGAGGTTAAGCCTGAATAAAACCATCGCTAGGTTGTACACCTCCACCTGACAGGTTTCTTCTGTTTTCTGTAGCTACGATCGACTGTCGTAAGAGGTCCCAGTATTTCCAATACGAATGCATCTTCATGGACTGTGTCGCACCCGCACACTCCAACAGCACCTGGAGAGTGATGAGGAGTACCAAGCATCGCTCCGCCCAGCCATGTGCTGAGTGGGGCATCCAGCATCGAGACAACTGTGAAATTCGGAACTCTTTTCCGTCCGACACTGGAGAGTACTGGTGCCAGTCTGCTGAGGGGCAGCAAAGCAGCAGCGTCAACATCACTGTGGTTCGTTCTTCCTCGGGTAAGAAGCCTTACAGTTCCAAGTTTATGGTCTGGGGTACACATCATGTCTAAGCTAAGATACCACGGTCTGGATCCCTTTTCTAGGTGGTTCTGCGATCCTGGAGAGCCCCATCGGTGCCGTGGAGGAGGGCAACAATGTGGCGCTGGTCTGTTGGTACAAAGTCGGGGAGAATGACGCTACATCTAATTTCAAGGCTGATTTCTACAAAGACAATGTCTTCATCGGCAGTGGACCAAACGGAACAATGACCCTTAGAGCTAAGTCAGGCCAAGCCAGCTACAAATGTACACACCCCACACAGAAACAGTCCCCTGACAGCTGGCTGGTCGTCAGAGGTTCGCCATGTTCACTTCCTCTCGATTTGGTTCAGTCATTGCCACTGCAGCAGTCTGTCCTGACCAATCAGGTGGCTTCTTTCAGAGAGATCTCAGCCTTTGACACCACCTCCAACACCACCACCTCAACCTCCAACTTCACCGGCAGAGATGGACATGTACCGGATAATATGTACAGTGGTGCTGCTCACTCTCAACTCTGTCATCCTTTTCCTGTGCATCTCTGTGTACCGAAGCTGGCGCAGAGGTAGTAGCATGTACGCACTGGCACACACACACACACACATTGGAAACTCTGCTGAACAATGTTTGTGTTTGTTGGTTTGTGTGTCAGCTCGCACTGCAGGCAGCTACCAATTGGAGTGACATGATGCCATGAAGGGGATGAACAGGAGGGGCCAGGGGGAGAGGGAAGAAGGAAGAGGCTGAAGTGAAGGATGAGAAGGAGGAAGACCAGCGGCATTGAGCTTGGTTTGGTTGTGCGTGAGTCGTCATCCCCAAGCAGAACCTCATTTTCATCATTGCATTGATTGTTGGTTGAAAAGCTTCATTCTGGTGAGCGACTTTGTCCAGTTTTTCACTCAGGGAGAGGACCGATGAGGACGTTTATGGTGTTTGCATCGCTCTGGTGGATAATTGAGGGATTCCCAAAATATCCACAAGATGGCGCTGCTGCACAAAGTGCAGAATGGATGCGCAGTTCACCTGCGCTGGTAATTTTTCATTTGCTGAACGATCAAACGAATGCACGAATTGATTTCTGGATGTGTGTGTGTACAAATGAATGTTTCATAAATATATTTCATGAAATTTTTTTACTGAAAGTGAGAATAGTTATTTTGGGGATTTATTATCGAAACTTTACTTTCTAACCCTCCTTTCGGCCTTATTCTGGCTTTGTACAAGACAATTGTCTTGCATTTGTAACCATGGAAAACATTGTCAAACTGAGCCTGTGCGAGGCCTTTGCAAATTGTTGACAAGTTAGAACCACACTTCCTGTTTACAGCCTGAGGCTCGCTCACTTCTCTTTTTCAGAGTTTGTTGGGTTTTGGCAGACATTTCCCGTCACTCGGAGGCTTTTGGTGGCTTCCCTATGGCCGAAAACTGGCAACAGGTTTTCAGCTGATGATGAGGAACACAAACAATTCGGATATATTTGAATCTGCCAAACAACAACGTGTCCTCATTTCGCTTCAGGCATTTCCAGGCTTCACCCCGGTGTATGTGGTCATCGCATTCACACCTAGAGAGAGGGGGGAGCGAGGGAGGGATAATAGTAGTGTACAGGTTTTAGCAGTTTTACAGCCCTAGCAACACTGTTACCATACTCCCTTGAACCTGAGTTTGTTCTACATAGCAAAGACAAATGAAGTCTTAAGTCTAATCCCATTTATGTTAAAGCACTCCAGAAAATATTCAAATGTGATTGTCGAGTATCTGGCGAGTGTGTGTGCTCTCACCTCTCTGCGACTTTGAACGGAAGTCCCTTGTGATGGTGAAGACATCGGCATAAATTACATCTTCAGCTTCAATTTCACCTGCAAAGCAGAGACATCAGACAGTCTGAGCTAGAAGTGGGACACTCCTGGGTGCCTCTGAGTCGCTTCTCTGCTGCAGCACCTCAGCAGGACGTGTTGTTTGTGGAAACCCGATGTGTTATACCGACTCGTGGTTAGCCACACACAGATATTGTGATTACGCCAAGATGCGCTGACCTTTTTTTCTCCGGCGCAGCAGTAGCAGTAGCGTCAAACAGGCCAGAGAGAGACATGCGCCCACAGCAGGAAGTGCGACCTGAGCGAAGAGTGAGGAAGGATGCTCTTTCTGCCAGTCTTTGAAAAAAATGGCAGACACATCACAATTTGGCCCTGTAACAAGCACATTAACACACCCACGCATGCATGTCACATGCAGGCCCTCTGCCGTCTTAAATAGGACGGCTTGACTGATTTGGTGCTGCACAGACTCACGTGGACTTCATGTGCAGATACACCTGATCTACGTTCTCCAGTGACACGCAGGGAATCATATTTTTATGATTTTCCAGACTTGGACATCAACAGACTTAGTATTGATTACCTATGAGAGCAAGCAGACTTTCTGCAGAGACTCCCACACCACTGACGTTGCACCTGTAGAGTCCCTCATCCGACCTCGAAACGCGACGGATGGTCATGTCTGCTGAGGAGCCATGTCCCATCGGGACGCCATCTTTGTAGAAAGCAGCCGTGAGGCTGGATCGAGTGGTCTTGCATCGACAGCGCAAGGTCACATCTTCTCCTTCCAATACAGGAAGAGCTGGAATCTCCAGGATGATGGGACCATCTGATGGACAGAATCAGAAGCTTGGGCACTAATACATACTTAATTTGGCATGATACATTTGAACATCACCGAGGATTCAACTGGAGCTGGATTGATATGTCCTGA
Source organism: Carapus acus (assembly GCA_900312935.1). Taxonomy (NCBI): domain Eukaryota; kingdom Metazoa; phylum Chordata; class Actinopteri; order Ophidiiformes; family Carapidae; genus Carapus; species Carapus acus. Next base: position 31,760 of record OMPJ01006374.1, on the reverse strand, counting down.
GCATTGTCCACAAAGTCTGTGTGTGTGTGCGTGTGTGTAGAGGAACCCACTGGTCACAGTGATGTTGATGGTGTTGCTTGACTGGCCTGACGCAGACTGACACCAGTACACGCCGCTGTCAAACGGGTATAAATCCTCCATTGAGCAGTGCGTGGAATTCCCTCTCCCCAGGCAGTCAGAGTTTTGGACTTTGCTGGTGTTCCTCTTTATTTTCCAATCAGAGACTCCGTCAGTCTGGCAGCTCAGTGACACTGAATCGTGCCAGAAGAATTGAGCCCTGTCAGGGACGACTCGCAGAGAGGCTGGTGGAGAGAAGGAGAAGGAGAAGGAGAAGGAGAAGGAGAAGGAGGAGAGGGAAAGTGATGAAGAGATTTCCATCCGAATGCTGCCTCATCAAAGCTGCCATGCCCGCAAATATCTGGAGATGTTTGGAGATCATGATACAGATGACGCTGAGATCTAAGTCGGAGCTAAGTGTCGAAGATCAAACCTCACCTGTCACACCAGCTCACACACCTAAACTCTCTCAAAGTTGAGCAGATCAGTGACCATCTGATCTCTTAATCCAGGTCTACTCGGCATACTCACCAATAACAGGGAATAGTGCTGCTATCTCCATGTCCACCCGCGTGTGTGTGGGGTGTGTGTGTGTCTCAGCCCATCTGACTGAAATCTTGGCTGTTGAGGTGTGATTGCTATTGCTCGTGTGCTTGAGCGATGCAGCTTCCTGCCGCTGTCAAGAACAACACGTTTTTTTGTGTGTGTTGTAAGAGGGGAGAATTTTTTTTGTCTTGTGGTCTAATGGTTTCTTTGAGTTTCATGTCCAGCTGAAATAAGAAAAAAATGTTAAAAGGTTCTTAAAAACTTCAATCACATCAGCAACATTTTGTCACATGAGTGACATTTCACTGATGTGGATGAGTACTTATCTCATCTATGTACAAAGGGCAGCACACAAGCACTGACTACTACACACAAAGTGCAACAAACTCGAGTCCTCTCTCCAGTGCATGGCAGAGGGAGACCAGGAGCAATATCACTAATATATCATAGATTTTTTTCTTTCCCTTTTAATAAATGGAACTTCTACTTAGGCCTTGCCCGACTGTATTAATTTGTAGTTTAACCACCACTTGTCATTGAATGACCCACATCTCCCACATCTACTATGATAACGCAGATAAAATGGTCAATCAGAATCTGAGACACATGCTGTGGGAAAACCAGCATGTTCCTATCACTTACAGTTGTGCCTCAGGATAGAAGTTTAATAGGTTCAACAACGTGGCTTGTATCTTCAAACACTTGTATCTCCAAACACATTTCTCTCATTGCTTTAATAGAAATCCAATTTATCTGTTCCAAACCCAAAAACATTAAGATAAGAAAGCAGCATGACATTTTATGCAAATTTGTTTACATTTCATATACATTTGTACTATTTCATTTGGAACTTCTGCACCAACTCTGCCACGGCACTTCCCAATTCCACTCCTTTGGCCACATCAAGCCTCTTAATTTCCTCCTTCTTCTTCAATATAGCGCAGACTGTTGATGAGGAGCAGCCCTAAAACCCTGGGAGATCAGCCACACATAAACTGCACTCGCATTTTCCTTCTTTAATTCTATGTATTCTTAGTCCTCTCAGAAGTACTGTCGTTTGCAACAATCTTCTTAGGTGACGTCATGGGTCACGTCTCATATCCTGAGGCACCACCAGATACCTATTTCAGACGTGAGGAAAGAATAAATGAACACAAACTGAAACTCTGCACAAAACCATTAATATGACGTGACCACAGGCACCCGTGGTGATGAACACATTCGAGTGTTGCGTCAGGAGCAGTCAATGAATGATATTAGTCGGCACCGTCATGTCAGAGGGTAGTTTGGCGCCAACGTTCTCATCTCCGACATGGAGGACTTCCTTGTGCTTGTTGGCGGTAAATGAGATTTTGGACACTAGAGGGAGCTGTGCTTCTTTTAGACGATACAGAGGCATTGCATTGGAAAGCGAAGAAGAAACAACCAAGGAATTCCTGCGAAGTGCGAACATTAACATTCGTTGGTTTTTAAAACACACCAGACAAGGCAAGGTATGGAAACAAAACGACTCTATTGAGTCTATGAGGTGTCTAAATAATGTCTAACCCGGCGGCTTGGTGTGCTGAGCCGGCCATTCGTAGTGGTTTTGTTTGAGCCAAACGGGCCTCAGTGTTAGGCTAAGTGGCATGGGCTAGCTTGACCAAATAAAACTGTAGAAGTGATGGATTCACTCGATATTTGGATCAATACCGATTACCTTTGTGCTATGAGCTCCCTAGCTTGTGTATTAATCAAGCAACGACTTTTTATGTCGTCTAATGGATATTCTCGGTATTGTCCAGTAGAAATGTGAGGTGCGTGACAGAGTCGGGGGAGGTATAGTTATATATAATTCACGACCCTCCCTGTCGATAAACACGATCTCACGTTTGAGCTAAAGAAAAGCTCGAACTCAAACGTGTTTTGAACTGTACCGAACCACGCCTTCCTCCTTCCGCCTGAACCGCTGTCCGCTCATTCAGGCATTAAATGACCATTAAGGTTTGAATTACGCTGTTTTTATATTAGTATTAGCGGAGAAATCTTCTCCGTAGAGGTTCCAAAGTGTCTGTTGAATTTCCACAAAGCTGAGTTAGTACTGTGATCGTTCCTGCCCGTGAATAATTCTTAGAATGGTTTCACTTCCTCTCTTGTGATGCTATTGCCCTTATTTTGCCGCCTGCCGAGCCTCATCCACGTTCAGCCCCGTGCTCTCTTCGACCAGAACTAAAACAAAGGTCTCCTTTTTCATTTAAGGATGCCTTCAGTGATTTTATTTCTAGGAACTGCATGATTTGTTTCCCGCATTATGGAAGCATACCAATCCTGAACAGACGGGATGCTCCTCCTTCCCCTGATATGAAGGCACAAGCAACGCCTAAAGGTGCCAACAGGTCGGCCAGCAAGTTTTTTTTGTCAAGCTTCAGTCTTATGTGGCTACTGTCTTGATTGAGATTGTCAGCTTCACACTCGGCAATGTCTCTGTGCTGTTTTTAAGTCTTTGTGACTACCTGGAGAAGTCACAAAGACAAAATTCTTAATGGATACAGGGGGAAGTGTTTGTCATGTGGCATGTGGGTGAAAAGAGCCTTTGCAGATGATGGGACTGTGTGCAGTAGCTTGAGTTTGAGGTGAAGGGGAGGAAAAAGAAGGCAGAGAGGGTGTTCCTCTGTGTGGCCATGCTACTGCCCCTATGGGGCAGCACTGACAAGGTATTTTTAGGCACGCATACTCTGGCCTGCCAGTCAAACCCTAGGACCAACCACCTACATCCTCTGCCCCTCACCCAGCAGAGACCCTCGATATTTGTTGAACTCGTCTGCTTTTTAAGACTATGACTGCCACCGTTCCTGCTGGCTTTCCTAAGTGGGTGCAGACACAGTTTAGTGGGTGGACGCTCTGGCGCTTGTACTTTGAGCTGGAGTTGAGCTTCTCTTTTAGTTTTCAACCTTTCAAAGCTCTTAGGGCGGATCTCTAAAACTTGGCAAACCATGAAATTTCAGCCTCTGTAAGGCACCTGCTTTTGGGGAAAACCTGCAAGTCTTCCCCCAGGCCAGGTGACCGGCTTACAAAGATTGCAGCCGAATGAGCTGTTTCAGGGAGAAAGTCAGCAGACCTCACAGTGCTCTCCCTCTCCCTTACTTTTCTCCTCCGCACACTTGATGTGGTGATTTTGTGTCAGTGATGACCTCAATTTCTCTTTCAACACCAGTTCCATCAATGCAGACATTCTGCTTAAATTTGACTGTGAACAGTCTTGGGATGTAACTTTCCCCTTAGCCTCCATTAAGCAATCACTTTGCACAACTTGACCTGCCACAATTTCGTTTGGTTTCCCTTGATGTTGAGCAACCCTTGCAGTGAGTGTGGCCTTCATGGCAAGGTGACCCCAAACTCTTGTGACTGAATGTGTGGGACAGCGTACTACTACTTTTTTCCCACCAATTGAAACATTCAAAAAAGAAAATCATAACGCAGTCACAGGGAATATCAAGATGAAGCAATTCATACATGGCGTTTACCTCTTGTATGCAGTGGAAAAAGCCATATGTGAATTGCTGTATTATTCAAGCTATTACTCATGCACCATGCAACACCACTAGGGAGCGTCTTAGAGCTGGCAGTTGCCCAAAGACACTTGCTGTGGCAGGAGAGGGACAGACCACTACACCACCCACTAGCAGACCAGATCCAGACATTTTTCAGGCAGATCTTAGGTGTTGAGCCTAACAGTGATTTGCATCTTTTGGTGGAACCCAGCACCAATAAATGTAGGCACAAACCTAAGCTGTACAACTCTGCTCACTGAGCAGGTCTTGGAAGTATTTCTACATTTTTTTCCTCGTTTCCTCTTGTTTTTTTGTTTTTTAAAACTTTCTTTTCATTGAAATGTCTGTACCGCTTGTGTGTTCTGCTGGTATCGGAATGAAATAAATGAGTCTGTGTGTTCTTCCACACCACTGTATTTGCCGCTCTCTCGCTTAGAGGACACCTGAGTGTGTACATTGAATTATCTGAGTGTGTATCCAACAGGGAAGTGAGCCACGTGCACCTGGAGACGATCAATCTGTGCGTCCTCATTCTCGCACAGAGGTTTTTTTCATGCAGGAGATGTCTTGCCATTTAACCACATTTTTGTTTTGTTTTGTGTTCTGAAATTTTCAGCATTTCTTTGCTATCAGAGCCGCTTGTCTCTGATCGGAGGCTTTTCGGAAGACTCACTCTGATGGGCTGGGTGTGGTCCTGATGAGCGGTTCTTTTGTTGTCCGCTTCCTCCGTGGGCCTCCCTGCAAACCACATAGACCTTCGTGATAATCGCAAACATCATGTCTCATCATCGGCTGTACAATCCATTTGTGTCCGGGAGTGAGAGGTCGGACCAGCTGCCTTTTGATCCCGCCAACATGCAACCGAATAAGGATCCACGGACACCACCCACGCAGATTGGACTTGACACTGCTGCCAGATCTCGTGCAGCACATCATGGCACATCGACACGATCGACTGTGTGCTACAGGCAAGGCCCAACTATGACAGTGCCCAACGTTGGCCCAGAGGAATCCATCAACATGCATTTGAGCAGAGCTAGAGAGGAGGTGACAATACAGAACAGGATCGCGCATCGCACGAAATTTCAGCCCACAGGTCCGGCGACCCTTCTCTCCCCCGGTCAAAGAGAGGAGTTGCCACCCACAGCTGCCAGGATGACCGCTTATCCCACGTCCTCGGCGCCGTCCTCTCTCGGACAGGTGGCTAGGAACCCTCAGACTGAACGTGCTGGCTCCTCTTCTGAGTGGCCATTTAGCTACAACAAGCGGCCCACATCAGAGGGAGGCTCCGGTTTCTCCTCAAATTCCACAGCGAGATTCGGCAAAACTGACCCAGGTGAAAGGGACAGACTTAACCCGTCCATTCCCACGCTAGGAATGGACAAGGTGAGCACGGCGGCCACGACGAGCCAGTGCAGTCATCCCAAATACACACCTGAGTCAGCTGCTGACCTCCTCTGCTACTTTGGACTGGAGAAAGATGACATGGAGTACCTCATTGCCTACCCTGAGGATGCCATCACTCCTGAGAACCTGCCCTTCATTTTGCAACAGATCCTCACCCAGAAGTCCAAGAAGAAAACAACAACAGAGTCCAAACAGCATCAGGAGCCGTTGAGCAGCAGAGTGACGGGTTCCTCGGGTGGAATTGGGTTACAGGACATAGCTGCGGCAGTCTTTAATCCCAGCAAAGTTATTGATTATGGACATACAGGCAAATACACAAGAAAATTTGACGATGAGCACACCGGGGAGAGTAGTTGCAGTGCGGCGGCAGGCAGTGGTTTGATGGACAATGTTGAAGACACAAGAGTAAAGTCGCTACCAGAGGTTTCCGTCTGTCCCCCGAGCTCCTCGCATGCTCGGGCTGCCACTGTTGGTGCCTGCGCCACCTCATTCAGCAACTCAGTGCAGAGCTTGTCGCGCAGCTCAGCTACGCCACCAAGCCTCCACCCAAGCAAAGCTTTTCCGAAGCCCACGCAGTCCACACAGGCCTCCATCATGATTCCAAAGAGCGGCGCCAAGCCTGAAGTCTCAAAGTCGCTTCCACCAAAGGAAACATCTGCAGCCCTCCAGACGACGACCAGGCCGAAAACGAATCCACCCTGCATGATGTTGCGTGGTGTGCACCCCAACCGCCCCAGCCTTGTGGTCATTGGCTGCAAGGACGACAGTGGCGACTCCTCGGATCATGTTGTGGTCAAAGGACAATTGTGTGCCACTGGCCAGCAAACGCAGAAGACCATCGCGCCCGTGTGCCCTCCACCTCTGGCCGTGAAGCAGCCTGTGCCTCCTCCATCCCACATCCCCACCATCGTGAAAAGGACAACTCGTTTCCACCCTCCCAATGTCTGCACAGCGCCCACGCCCCCGCCTGTGCCGCAGCCAATCTCAACCTCGATGGACTTTGCGAAGGTGGGAATTCCCAGTGGGGAGACCACAGCAAAGCTTGCTGTCTTCAAGGGTCTGCCTACACCCACCAAGATGTCCGACTACGCCGCAGCTACGCCCAGAATCTTCCCACATACCTGTTCTCTGTGTAACAAAGAGTGTGCTCACATGGAGGTGAGTGCAAGAGCACACACACTCTACTTTATATCTCTTTGTGTATGAGCGTGAGTGTGTCAAGATGTGTGGAATGTTTTGTTGGTTGGAAATACCATCCCTACTCTGTTAACATAATGCAAGAAGTGCCATACAATTCCAGATTTGTTATTGAGAGATGTTGTGTTTCTCTTGCTCACGGATATCCGGGGTGTGTGTGTGCACTCTGTGGAACAGCCAATGTGAAACTGACTGAGTGCCAAGACTGAAGATGGTGTGACATTGAAGTCCTTGGCTGAGAGACTCTGGGTTTAAAGATAATAATGAGGGTTAAAAGAGACAAATCTTCCCCTGTCATGTTTTTTTTTTGATTACCCTGTTGTGATGGCATTGTGTAAGTTGGTCAATTTCTTTTTTTTTTAAATTGTTGTCACCTAATATTTTTTCTATGTTTTCTCTGTTGTCATTTGCAAAGTCTGTGAAATTATGTAGATCAGAGGTGCCCACACTAAACTGACTCAGGAGCTTCTTGTGAAATGAGTCAAATATCTACCCCAGGTAAAAGTGATGATCTATAGTGATGATGAGTTGCTGATGCATATATGTGTATGCATATATGCATCATCAATTAACAGGTTCAAATCATACAGGACAGAAGACAGGTGACAGCCCGTTTTGGGGGCAATCGTCCTGCAATTGACCAGTCTATCGTGGAGTGGGCACCCCTGATGTTCTTTACACTTCATGTGTTAGCACATGCGGTAGTGCACACTCCTGCATTTGAAATGGTGTGCAGTGAGTATTGTTATGATTTCAATGAGACTGAGACAGAACTACTAGAACCCTCTCGGACTCTGATAGATTTTAAGGCTGACCTGCGCTTGTGAACTGGTCGACTCGTTTCCCTGGATTCCTCCCAAACCCGGCCCGCCTTCTTCATTTTTGGCAAGTGAACTGTTATCAGATTCCTGCGGATCCAGCAAGGGATGCAAGCTCAAGAGCAGGAGCCCGCCAAAGTTCGGAACGAGAGACTGGCATACAGCGCCTCTATTAGCACACCACTCCTCCTCAGGACCTTCGGTTTTTTCTTCAGTTTTGTTTTCTGTCGTTGTTTTTCTTGATCGATCTGGACCAAGGATGAAGACGATGAACCAAGGCGCTGCCACACATGCAGCAACTCAGAGACACTGTTCATGACTCTGTACAAGAGACAAGCAGTTGAAGACACTGAATCCTCTCAAAGCTGTTTTGATTTCTAATTATTAAGACATTAAAGCAAACCGTCGCAAGGATGATGATCGACAATTGAGACACAACTAACTGCTGTGTGTGTATCTCCCATTAGGACTGGATTAGTCACCAGAACACCAGTTTACACCTCGAAAACTGTGTAGTCCTTCGAAAACAGTAAGTGTCCACTCCTTGTATAGGTGAATGGGGAAGTGAGTGGTGAGAGCTGTGCTGCTCGGAGCTCCATTTTATTTGGTTCCTTAGCGTGTTGGTGTTGAGGAACACTACACCTGCTGTTGTCTTGTTCCCATCTCAAGACACTGAATGCAGACACTGAAAACAACTGATTAGATGTAGTGAATCTGCAGAGTGAGGTGCTGAACTGCCTATCTAATGTTTAAGAATGCATCCCAATCGACACCCCGCACACAAATAGTGTGTTTTGGTATGCCGACCTTTGTAGAGCACACCAATGCAGGTCAGATGGAGTGTTAAATTGTTCACCTGCACGAGAGCATGAAAGAGGGACAGTAGGGGGTAGCGAGAGTTTTCTGCAAGCGGAGCTTGTGTCTGTCCCCTCATGTTGATTATCTTGTTACCAGGTATCCGGACTGGGATAGCGAAAAACCACACTTGTCCAGGTAAATGGAGTTCACCTGCATCCTTTCATACTATTTCCCTGTGATCTCCCATCAATTATTTGTCCTCTATATCCCTCTTCTTCCTCCGTCTCACAGCACTCAGTTCAAAGATGTTAAGTCCATCTCATCTTCAAGTTCACAGCGTCGCCATCAAAAGGCCGGAAAACCCAGGAGCCGCTCCCGCTCGCCAAGCCCGCGCCGCTACAGCAGCTTGGACAGCAAGTGGGCGCGAGATAAGTGTCGCAGCCGGTCCAGATCTCCTGGTAGCCAGAGGTTCAGTCGGAGGTATGATGTGCATGGTGTTGTGGTCAATAAAATAGATACTTGAGTTTTGAGGTGCCCTGACCTGATACTTTCAGGTCCCGATCTGGCTCTCCATCACCGAGGAGCGACTACTCCACACATCGCCGCCGCTCTCGGTCAGGGAGCCCAGAGAGGCGATCGCCCTCAAAGCGCTGTCACGAGCGGCGGTCATCGACAAGGTCGAGCCATGGGAGGTGGTCACCACCTGGGACAAGGAATTATGAGAGACGCACATCACCAGGGAGGGTGACCAGCCACCACCGGAGATCGACCGGTGCAGAAACGCTGGCGAAGAAGCTCATCGAAACATCAGGTGAGGCTTTCCGTTCTTCTCTGGTGATTCTGACCGATGTGATTGTTTGGCGAAGGTGCACATTCATGTTGGCGCTCTGATGAAGCACAACTGCCACGTTCAAAAGTTGTTTTTACTCATTGCCCCTCCATTCAGCTGTCCAGTCTCTGTCCAACACGTCAGACCTGGAGAAAGTGGTGAAGACTCTGGCTCCTGCTTTACTGGCTGAGCTGGCCAAGATGCAGTCCTCCTCCTTGCATTCGTCTGAAGCCAAGCCGTCAACGTCTTCATCAGCGGGATCAAAGAGACACCGATCTCCTGCTTCGCCTTCTTCAGCCTGTCCCACAGCCAAGAGAAAGAAGGTTTGTGTCTGCACGTGGATATGTAGCGATGTGACAAGTATTTGTTGACCTGACTCCTCCTTCCACTCCTCTCCGTAGATCACCAGTTCCCCTCCAACCATGGTGAAGCTGCAGGGGATTTCAAGTTGCATGTCACACAAGGATGTGGTGGCAGCAGCTGAGCGCTACGGCAAAACCAAATCAGTTGTAGTGTTCCGGGCTAAAAAGGAGGTAAGCACAACACACATCACATGTTACACTCTTTGCAACTTGAAGTGGCTACGTGTCAGTCATACAATTCTTTTCATTTATATAGAATTAGACAATTTCAGGAAAACGTGTTTCCTTGTCTCCATGCGTTCTCAGGCCGTGGTGTGCTTTGTCCACGAGGACGCAGCAAGGACTGTGAAGAACCTGAAGTTTGTGGACATAAAGAATAGCTCCGTCGCGGTGGTGACAGAGAAGGTATGGCGCAGTAAGCCTTTCGCCAACCTCCTCTGTCCTCTCCTCTTTTCCCCCTTATCACATCTGCTCTGATGATTGCACGCCTTAACCTTTCTTATCTAGCTTATTGATGGTTAACGTTTCTCTTCAAGGTGGGTGCCCCCACAGAGCAGAAGAGGACTCAAAGGTGAGATCTGTTGATTCACAGTGGAGAGTCTCAGCACAATGCCACTGTCTGATTTTTACAAGGGCTGGAAAGTTTGATCTTTCCATTGTAAGGAACTTATTTTTGCATGCCGCTCCTCTTCCCTGCGCACTCACTTGCTCCTGTTCACACCTTCAGTGTCTCCACATCTGACGCCTCCCTGCCGGCTCTGGCAACAGCTCCATCGAAATCTGCTGCAAAAGCTCCATCAAAATCCCCAGCAAAGGCCACAAAAGCCAAAATCATCTCCACAAAGCTGATGACCAAACTGCAGGTGACAAAGAAAGCAGCGACAAAAGTTGAGACGAAGGAGAAGACTGTGACGGCGTCCAAACCAGACGGCACAGCAGATCAGTCTGTGATGGAAACAGCCGATAGCTCCAAACCCGGGACAGACTCTGGGAATGTGGTAGAAAAAACAGATGGAGCCACAAACGGTGAAGCCAAACCAACTGCCAATGTAGTGTGCGACAGCAAAGACGACACGGCTGTCACCCAAACCACCTCAGGCGAACCAGTTACTACACTGCAAGCTATTGGGCAGCCTGTGCCTAAAGAGGAAGGTAGAGGAAGAGACGGTGAGACGCTGCAAAACTTACCTCAGCAAACTAATGTAGATGACACAATTGTGGAAGACTCCAAACCAGTAGCACCTGAGGAAACGATGGATTGGTTGCCGGTGCTGGATGGCCAAGAGTCAACAGGCACAGATGTTGAAACGCCACAAGATGTGACACCTGTGGTGAATCCTGAGAAAACAGAGGCAGACTCTGAACTCGCTGAGATGAAAAACTGCATCTCAGCTGTGGAAACCACCACAACTGAGATGGAACCAACCGAGAGCGTCTCGGAAACATCTCCCACGTTTGAATCCCAGGTTGATTCTGATAGTGTTAGATCCCAGATTTCCGCCAATGGAGCAGAGATTTTGACGGAGGCTCTGGTACCTGCAGCATCATGTCCCCTGCCAGAGCATGACACCAGAATGGAGAGTTCACTAGAAGACCTCCAGCAAGGCAGAGTGACGCCAAGTCTGTGTTTAACCTCAGAAGGTAGGTGACGCCATTTACAGTGGGGTGCTCAAGGGCAAAGAACCAGCATAAAAACAAAGACAAATGAGAGCTACTTTCACTCTGAAAGAGCTTCAAATGATGATTTAAGTTAATCAGCCTGTTATGCTACACACTTACTCTCTATTGGTTGTATGACGTTTTATTATGTCATTACTTAAACATATACTATTCATTGAGATGAACTATAAAAGCATCTCAAGTGTAGTTTAGTTAAAGCTTCCAGTGGCTGTAGCTGAAGTCTCTCTTGCCCATCAATGTACTTGGTAGCCGAGAATTATGCTGCAGAGATTGAATCGCCAATAAAATGTGACTGTCCTTCCCTCCAGGTGAAGCCCCCGAGATGAAGCAGGAGACCTCAGCAGAAGTTCCCTCGGAGGCGATCAGCGAACTCTCAAAGAAGAATCATGAGTTGGCTTCATCTGCTCAAACTCTGCAAGACCTCAAGGAGACAGCAGACAATCCTCAGCAACCTGAAGCAGCCATTCCACTTGCATCGGAAACACCCCCATCTGTTCAGTCAACCACAGTTTCTGAGCTTCATGCTGAGTCTCCTCAAGACAGCACGCAGATGCCGACAATCATGACACAGAGGCCACCTGCGTCCACAACACCTGCAATCAAGACGCCCGCATCGCTCAGCCGTGCATCCACAACACCTGAACCCAAGACGGCGACATCTGCAACGCCTGCGCCTGAAATGCCTGCATCTCGGACACCTACATCCACAAAGCCTGCATCCAAGAAACCTTGCAAAACATCCGCAACCTCCAGACCTGCATCCAGGACGCCCACACCTAATACACCAGAGTCCACAGCGCCAGCAGCCAAGACGCCTGTGTCCAAGACATCTACATCCAAGACTTCTGTCCCCACAAAACATGCTCCCAAGGTAGATGCATCCACGGCGTCTGCATCCCAGACATCCACATCCTCGACGGCTGCGCTCAAAGTTGCTGCCTCCAAGACATCAGCGTGCACAACATCTGCAACCACGACGCCTCCGTCGGCATCACTGGAGTTCGATATACTGGCGTCAAGAGTGCTGACCCCGGGGGAAAAGCCATTTCTGACGCCGCACACCTACAAATCACGTAATGTCTTGTTAAAGGTTTGACTCTCAGCTTTCGTCCATGCACACTTTTGTCTAAATCACCGTTTTCTGCTTTTCGTGTCACAGGTTGCTACAGCAGGAAGACCTGGTTCTTCCCGAAGGTAAGTTTCCCTCACCCTGTCACCCTATCCCAAGTAATGTGTACAGTATGTCACAGGCATGAGAATTGCATTTTTGACCTAAGTGCAGAGCACAGAGGATTAAGTTTAGAAACATTGTTTCCATGAATGTCTCATCCTCCTTTGTGTCTTGTGTTCAGTTTCAGAATTTAGAGAAAAAGGTGTTAATTCTTAGCCACCTGCCAGACTACGATAAAAGCCCTTATACCGAGCAAGATGTCGCCGACATGCTGAAGCCTTTTGGCCTCCACCGCTTGACTATGTTTGTGCTGCACCTGTGCCGCATGGTGAGTAGACATTTCACCACCTCAATTTTCCCTCTGCACAGAAGCAGCTTTTGGTCACTGCATGTGGTCGTCCGATTCGCAGGCATTTGTCCAGATTCTTGACAACGAGAAGCTGATGAACTTGTTGACGGTGCTCAAAACCAAACACCTCACGCTCAAAGGGTCCAAGTTGGAGGTGGATGTCCTGACTCCCACTTTTGAAATGACACCGGTAAAGACCTGCAGTGTAGCATGCACACAAGGGATGTGCTGCATGATGTGAAATGGTCTTGTGCTTCTTTTGTTTCAGGTTGGATTCTATAGGTCTATGACAAAACTGATGGGCACTGTAAGTAGCACGCACACAATTTTATATCCTTGAAAGTGTTGTGAAGAACATGATGTCGTCATCCTCCACATTCTGTTGTGTCCTCTCTCCCTCCAGCCCTTCAACAACAAGGGTTTTCCATCAATAGCTGCTCGGACATTGTTGGTATACAACATCTCCCCTGTCCAAACCAAGCAGCTAAGGGACCGCGTAACAATGGCACACACAAAAATCACCAATTTCCTTCCTCTTCTCAACAAGGTAAACACCAAAACTGATGCTGTTTGACACACTTCCAGATGCGAAAGCCACGTTCTGGAATGTCATCTTTAAATTTTCCCGATTTGTTTGTGTGTGTGTGTTTTCCAGGTGTTTATAGAGTTTGAGGCAAGTTCAGATGCTGATCAGTTTGGACTATGGTACAGCCGTCTTCAGCTTTCTCCTAGCTACCAGTTGCGGAGGCTGCTTATCCCGGCGCCTGAAGAACAGCCACAAAGTAAGATGATCCTTCACCTAGTCCCATCTCACCCCAGCTCAGTAACATTCCAACGTCTGACCCTGTGATTTGTTTTATGTGTGTGTGTGTCTATTTATCAGCAGCCACTGCCAAGGTCCCAAAGAAACAACGTGGGCAGACAAAAGTGCTTAAGAATGCAGGTGTTCCGGCAGGAAGTTTTGGGCCTTTCTGGCTAACTCTCAGAACCCCTCCTCACATATTCCCCACTGCAAAATCCTGTTACTACACACCAGGTAGGCGAGACAAGCTGTTGACGATGGTAGCAAAATGAGGAGAGAGCTGATTTGTTGGTGTTGTTTTCACAGATTACATGACAATATGTGCAGCTGACGCATTGGAGGTGAGCAGGTCTCTTGTTCGCTTGCAGCGTGGATTTCATCTGTCACAGGCAAAAACCTCAGGACCCTTTGCAACAAGCTGATCTCTCTCTCTATCTCTCTCCTCCCTCTCTCTCTCTCTCTCCTCTCTCTATGGGCTTGTTTGTTTCTCAGACCATCAACCGTGCTCCGTCATACCCCAACACCATCGTGATGACAGGCTTGCCGCAAGACAGTTACACATTTGATGATGTTGCCAGGCTAGTGTTGCCATATTTCCCAAATAAGACTCTTCAATCCATGTACCACCATTTGCTGGTGTTACCACTGCAGAGGAGGGTGAGACCACTACACCAGTGACTATTTCGTTGGAGACTAAATTGTATCATTCCCATGTCATAATAATTGCCACGGTTACTCTAATTCTCTCTAAAGCTCTGCTTCCTTCAAAACCTGTCAAGTTTTTGGCCCTGTCATCTTGGGCTTAACCCCTGCTCTTGCTCTCTCTCCCGCAGGCCTTTGTTTGTTTCACCGACCAGTCACAATGCTCCACATTTGTTAAAGCACACATTGCCAAGGTGTTCACCATCGCTAATTGTAAGCTCAGCCTGCACTTCCTCCTCCAAAGACGGACATCTAAGTGGACAGAGGTATGGCGCACACAACCAGTTTGATTTTGCAACGGTTGTGACTCCACCACATTGTTGGATTCAGACCATATCTCGTCTCTCATCTTTTCACAGGTGCTCATGTATAAAATTCTGATGAAGTGGAGCAAAGCGGTGAGTATCAGCTCATTCCATCGTCTATCAACAGACACTCACACTTATTACGTACATATTGCACTGGAGCGTCTGATCTGTGCACGCTTACAACTATTGACTAATTTGATCATACAAAAGCTCTGCATCTGTTCCGCCTCACTAGGCGCTAGCACAGGCTACAGCCGTCTGCAACAACCCCAACTCTTGTAACCACTCCATTTGGAACACCGTGGCCTTCAACTGTTTCTAATGCTGAGCCTGACATTTCCATCTTAAATCGCAGCCCTTCGGCGATCCGGACACTCTGGAGGATCGCCTCTTGTGCGTGGAGACGTTCCAGACAAATGTCAACGCAATCTCCCAAGTCATCGGGGTGATAGCAAATGTGGCACCTATCGTTAACTTTCTGCCTTTGGCAAACAGGGTATGATGTGTTGTGTCTGTGCACACACACGTGTCTGCATTGAGCATATCACTTGTCACACCAAATGCTTCTTGTGTCACCTGTCTTCCCTCTCAGATTTGCATTGAAATGGAGACCAGTGCTGGTGTGCTCCAGGTTCTGGAGTCATACAACAGTCACTTACCTTCACCCTTGAAGACAAAACTCGCTAAGTGTGTACTTGTCTACCGGCTGATGGTTAGGGTTTGTAGTGTCCGCTCTCCTCAATCTGATTTATCAATGTTTTCTTTCCCCCGTGCAGCATTTCCATCAATAGCTGTGAAAGGTTGGTGTCTTTCTATTTGAAAACTCTTTATATCTGGTTTATGTCTGATGTCACCCTCTGTCAACCTAAGCTGCCTATGTGCCACACTTGGTCCTTGCTCTCCTACAAGTCCCGTCTCTCTCATCAGGGTGCGTGACAGAGAGGAGCGTCTGGGCTTTTCCATCGAGACGTCCACAGAAAAAGATGATGAAAGCAGTCCTTCAACACCTGCCACCTCAGTGCCAGACAAGAAGCTGCAACTCTCCGGGCACACCAGTGGTTCCTCCACACACGCCGCAACCAAGTCCACAACAAAGCCGCCGAATGCCGCCGCCGTCACAACCAAAATCGAGGCAAAGGAAGTCGATCAGGCCCCGGACCCCCCAAAGACCGTTGAACCTGAGTCCCATGCATTGCCAGTCCTGTCGAAGCAAAAGGAGGCAAAACTGAGGAGAAAGAACAGGGCAGATTACTTGGCCCTCTGTAATATGGTCCGCCAGCACAAACTGTTTGAGAAGAGGCAGATGCGTAGTGCTCAGGTGAGGCCTCTTGTCAATTCTTGTCAACTTTGACTAGCTAATGAATGGGCACTAATGAAGTATGTGTTGTTCTGCATCCTTGATCAGCACGATTTTACAGTGGACACGGTGCCGCAGAGATACCTGTTTGATGGGCCAGGCTCCGACTCACCCGAGCACCCACCCTCGTCCGAGCCGTCCCTCACATCCAGGAGCCAAAACGCAGTCTCACAGGGTGGCTCAGGCTCTGCGTCCTCCAAGACGACCTCCTCCCAGGGCTTCTCTGCCCCCAAATCCACCTCGGGGTCTCTGTCTCAGAGTGCTGCAGCAGTGTCTGACCACAAGGTGTCAGCAGAGGGCCCAGCGGCAGAGCTCGTGCGGTCAGAGGGAAAAATGACGTCGTCACATCCACCCTCATCTCAAGATGCCGCATGGCCAGCAGCAAACAGTCCCGCTGGAGATGATGGGGATACCTTAGGGAAGGATGATTTTGAAAACTTCCAAATCCTGGATTCTCTTGACGACAACGAATGCGAGGAAGAGATGGATGAGGCCCAAGATGGAAGTCCCAGACTCGAGACCCCTCAAAGTCGAGAGAATCAACCAATGCAAGACCAATCTTTTCAAGTATTGGACAGTTTTGAGGCGGAAGAAAAGACAGTTTGCCATGCCAAAGGCTTGGACAACGCTCCCGATGTAGTAGACAGCGTTGAAGACACTGAGGAAGCTCAAGTGGAAGATGAGGGGTTGGCTAATGTTCCCTGCGAGGACAAACGTGGTGATGAAGAGACAAGTGGGGCAAATGAATCAGTGAAATTGTCTCGAATTGAAGATTCTGATGGCAAACTGAATTCCCGCTCCGAGACGTCAGTGAGGAAGGAGGGACTTAAGGACAAAGACGTCAAAGGCAAGCTGCCGCCGACGGAGTCAACAAGTCCTGCTTGCAACACCAACTTGGATCTCTCAGAAAAAGCGGCAGAAACCCTGGAGGTCATTTGCTGCCCTGTGGATTCTGTGGAGGACCAGGCTGCCCCGGACAGTCCCCTCACCACAAGAACTTCTTCCAAGGAGGAGACAAGGGAACGGGCCTCAAAGGAAGGGCCACAAACATGTCAAACAGAGGACACGCCTACAGGGACACCTCTCAGAGACTTCATGCTCAGTAACAGCAACAGGGTGTCAAAGAAGGGTGAAGGGACACTTGAAGGACAGAGTGAACAGGAAGGTTCCACCCATCACATTCTAGACTCTGTGGAAGAGGACAATCAAACTGCTGTAGGAGCAGGAGGGACGTGTCAGAGGGACCGGCCGGTGAAAGTCAGCGGGCCATCAAAGACAATAGGGAAAGAAGGTGCCGGAAATGCACTTGTCCAAGACGAAGAGGAGGAGGAGGAGGAGCCTGAGTATGAGATTGTCGATGCAGTGGAGGATGACCAAGCTCAGGAGACCCTGATCCACGGGACAGGAGAAGAATTGACAAAGGGTAAGGTTTGTGCAAAAGAGGGCTTGTCAGAGGACAAAGTGACGGCGCCGTTGGAGATGACAAAGACCACAGAGGGTCCTATGCAGGAGACGGGTCCTCAAGACGTCCCCACAGCCTCAAACGAGCCCACCCAGGGAACAAAGCTGGGGAGAAGACCAGATGATCGCATGTCTCCAAACACACCGGAGGAGACCGATGCAGACACGAAGATGGACAACACTGCCAGGGAGTCGCCCCAAGATGTCCTCTGCGAGGACACCCAGTACCAGGTTATCGACTCCTTCGAGGATGAGCACTTAACCAAAGAATCTGAAGCGGGATCTCCTGGACGGACCGATTCCAAAGAAGACATCACGCTCGGAGCAGCGGAGCTCAAGGCTGCAGACTCTTTGGTGAACCTGGAAGAAGTGAGCGAGGAGGAAGAGGATTTCCCAGATGACACTGCGGAGGAGGAAGAGCTGAGGAGGAGGCAAGCCGCCACCACCCAAAGGCTGCTGGCCAGGGACAAGCTGAGTGACAGGGAAGAGAGCAAGAGAATGAGGAAGGAGGGGAGGATATTGGAGGACGATGGGGACGGAGCGTGGGAGGTGGAGGACAGGGTGGGAGTGGACCTGAGAGACCTGGTGACGCTAGACGAGGTGGGAGGGGATGAAGACGGCGCGGGGACGATAGAGGGCGAGCTGCTCACCTTGGACGAGGTTGGAGAGGAGGAGGAGGAAGAAGAGAGGAGGGAAAAGACGAAGCCCGAAGAGCCAACGGATAGTCCCCCTCTCTCTGAGGTGAGGAAGGGGTGGGGGCAGACATCGGGAACCCCACACCGGTCCATTAACAAGGACACAGGTCCTCAAGCACGGGGGGAGTTTTGATGTCGTCCACTTTCCTCCCCAGGCTTGTCAGGTGAGGAAAGCAGAGGAGGAGCCTCAGACAGAGCCCCGCCTACTGAGCCAGGAAGACCAATCGGTGTCTCCTCTCAATCCAGAGGTGAGGACAATGCTGGGAGGGACTCCCTGTTGGGAAAGTTAGTCTTCTATAATCCCTCTATTCAACCCCCCCTTGTCTCTGTAGACTCAGGGAGGGCCCGATGGAACAGGAGCAGAGGAGGAGAAGCTGGATGAAGAGCAGCCAGAGAGTACTAGCAAATCCCGGAAAGACAAACACAGTGATAGCAAAAGTGTGTATGTGTGTGTGTGCATGTGTGAGTGGGGATGTCATCGATTTTGAAAGACTTGAGATGAAAGTAGCATCACCTGCTTGCATCATGTGTCGGTCTGTACTTTGCCCTGCTCAGACGAAAGTGTGACCTTGGTGACCCTGGATGAGATTGGCGAGGATGAAGAGGTCAAGGCAGATGTGCCGAGAACTCGCGGCCGCGGCCGGAAGAGAACCAAGCAGAGCCCAGGTAATGTGCGCACACACACGCACAGACACACACAGGCAGTTAGATGTGTGCACAGCCCTTGAACACTAAGTTGTGTCTTCTAGCGTTGAGAAGATCTAACAGAGGGAGGGGAGGAAGCAGGAAGGATAAAGAGCAAACATCTCAAGGTGGGGACGTGGGTGAAGAGGTACACCCACGGCCAGACAGTCTGAAGGACCAATCAGAAGACAGCTGCCCCTCAGAGGTGAGGTCCAGGCTCAAGTGCTCCATAATGGTGTCCGTTACATTGGTCTGATTCAGGCTCACACTGATTTCACTCTCACACGCTCTTCCAGACTGTGTATATAGCCGACGAAACAGTGAAAGGTGATGAAGAGGATGATGAAAGGCAAGCTGCTGAAACAGCGAGGGACAGTGGCGACAAAGGTCTGTGTGTCTGTGTGTATGAGTGTGTGTTTGTGTGTGTGTGTTGACCTGGTTCATCAGTTCTTCTCAAAGCATGTCTGACAAAGAGTGAGACGGTGTCACCGCATCATGTTTACTGTGTCCTTCGTTGTAGGTGATGAGCCCCACCCACTGAGCCAGAGCAACCAATCAGGGGACTCCCTCACGTCAGAGGTGGGCTCAGAGGCTGGGAGCATCCTGTGTTGTTCATGTTGGCGCACACACACTCTCTCACACTGCATCCCTTTGTCCAGACTCTCGCTTCAGACAAAACCAGTGGCGATGAAAGGCTGACCGAGGCCACCAAGAAATCCTCCAAGCGCAAATGCAGACAAGACAAAGGTGTGTGTGTGTGCGTGCGCGCCAATATGTCCTTCAGTGTGCCGTGTCTGTGGCTGAAGTGCTGGTGGGTGTGTGCCGCATCAGATGAGACGGCGACCTTTGTGACGATAGACGAGGTGGGAGAGGAGGAAGTGGAGGAGGCAGCTACAATGAGGACCCGAGGACGAGGACGGAGGAAAGCCATCACGAGCCCAGGTAATACTCACGCTCAGTGAGTGCTCAGGTTTGTGTGTGTGTGTGTTTAAATGTTTAGGCATTCAATTTACACTCGTGTGTCCCAGCTCCGAGAAGGTCCAGCAGAGGGAAGGGAGCAAGCAGAAAGGAGGAAGAGGAGACGGCAGAGGCTCTGACTCCCACTCCACTCCAGGCTTCCTCAACGCCCAAACCTCCATCTGCGTCACCACGCGACAGCCAGCCACAGACCGCACCTGGGGCCGATGCAGGGGGCGGAGCTTCTGTTACAGGTATGGCGCCTCCTCTACATCGCAGCGCCATCAATAATATCACGCGTCATATGTCATGTGACCTCCTCACGTGCTTTTGTGCCCCCAGATCTCCGAAAACGGAAGACGAAGTTTGAGGAGCCAGAGCCAAAGCAAGCTCGCTCTCGATCCCCAACCGGAGATGTCACCTTCCAGCTGCCTCCCTTCAGACCGAAGAACCCACTTGGTAACACACACACACACACACACACACACACACACACACACAAACACGTACAGGTGGACCTACAATTTGAATCTAAATCGTAATCACTGCATTCGCCTCCCACTCCGTCTCTCTCCCTCTCTTTGCATTTTCCTCCCTCTCTTCCTCTCTCCCTCTATCTCTCTCTCCCTCTCCGCCCTACATCTCTCTACCTACCCTGTTCACTTCCAGGTCAGGAGTTTGTGGTTCCCAAGTCTGGCTTCTTCTGTGATCTGTGCTCAGTCTTCTATCTCAAAGAGTCCTCTGCCAAGGATCTCCATTGCAGCACAAAGAGGCATTATGACAACCTGAAGGTAAACATGCGCGAGCGCGCACATACACAAGTGAAAATACACACTGTCACACACCCGCATGCTTTTCTCATGCAATCTATTTTCTTGCAGAAACATTACCAGATGCTTCGGGAAAAAGGGGAGCAGAGCTCCACCATCAGCTCCGCCTCCGACTGACTCCACCCACCTCCCTCTGTTCTCCCCTCTCCTCTTTTACAATTTTTTTTTGTATTAATTCGGAACTGGAGGAAAGGGTGTGATGTCAGCGACTGGGGGTTGTTGATTTGTGTCTTTACAGTATTAATTTTTGATTGTTAAATCAGTCAATGTCTCCTGAGTAATGTTTTTAGGTCTGTACCTGTGGTCCCTCACGCACGCACGCACGCACACGCACTGTGCATATTTGCTGCCTTTCAATTCCAATAAAACAATGTTTCACAAATTACATATTTCTGATTTCTTATTTCTTTTCATACTGTTGCTGTAGAAGAATTGTTGAGAGTAACTGGTGGAACGGCTGCATTTAGCTGCTTTGTCTGTCCCACAACTGAGCAAGTGGAGTATGGACATGAAACATTAGAAGTGTTAGAGAGTTACAGTCACACAATTGTGCTCTTTTGTTACTCTTCTTGATTATCTGCTGGTGGACCTTCAGTGAATCAGATTTGGTACCATAGCATGAAGTCGCTCAGTGGCTGGTAGAGAGATCATCAGCCTCCCCTGCTTCATCATTGCTCACCACTAGGGGGCAGGTTTGTAGAGCTGCCGTGACCGCCACTGTGTCATGTCCCCACAGAATCCAGAATCTGGATCAGGATTGGAAGTGTTGACACTCGGTACCGCACCCTACTACTCCACAGGAGGCGCTGCTGCTCTGCAGGCTTTTCACGCTTAACTTGGTAGACGAGGAAGAGCCCAGACATGGGGTTGAGAGGTGTGGGGAAGGGTTGCAGGAGAAACCAGACAATCCTTAGCACATCAGAGCAGCAGTGATCCTGTCGGGTGTGTGTGTTTTTTTTGGTGCATCTTCTCATAGGAGAGCTGAAGCAGCTGAGTTTCTAAGTGTTGATCTTTGGCCTCCAGGTCTGGAGCTCAGCTTGGTGAGACGAGCACACTTCAGAAGTCAGCAGTTGTATTTTGCGCAAATTTGTCAAGAGCAGAAGATTCTGAGTAGTAAATCACATGTTTCAACTAGACGACAACAACCAGTTACACACTTCAACACTTTATTTATTCGCCACAGGTTTTTTTGCTGAAATTGTCTTTGATACACACTTTGCACAGAACACAGTAAACACCTCGCAGTACATACAAGGGCGTGCAAACATTATGTGTGTTTGTGTGTGTGTTCGTATATGTGTGTGTGCGTGTTTGTATGTTTGTGTGTGTGTGTTTTGCAGAGGACTTTGTAGATCAGCAGAGTCACCATTGGCATGGCAAACCTTACTCTTAGAATAGATGTATGTGTGTGTGTGTGTGTAGGAGGCGGGGTAAACACACGGTCACTTATTTCATAAACATCTGGAATATATCTCTATATTTGAACATTCTTTCACATTTGGTTAGATATATTACACTTCATAGTCACACTCTCGTCCATGTACATTAGTTATAAATTAAAAGGAATATTTCTCAAGTTGTTATAAACACACACACACACACACACACACATACACACACACACACGGAGCTGCTCCCCACTAGAGGTTCGCATCTTGGTAAAGTGCAAGGCAAGATACAGTAAACTCTGAAATGTACCGTGATGACATTGGCATCACTCGCTTGCTCACCATGTCTCTCACACATTCTCTCTCTCTCACACACACACACACAAACACACACACCGCCACCACATGCACCAGAAACTTGGCACAACATCACTAAAGCCTGTAAGATGAAAGAGCAAACAGCTGGCACACGATGGACACACACACACACACACACACCGGCACAATCACCTACAGGGCGACCTTACGTTGGCTTGGTCTCTACTGGGACGTGGTGGTGGCGGACACACACCCAGCGGTGCAGGAAGTTGAGAGCAGGAAGTAGTTATCTGGTTTTGCAGAAAATGGTGGAGGTGCGTTTGACTAACGGTAACCTCAGCTTCAGATGCTGTCTAATGACCGTGTCCAAGCCAAGGTCAAACTGAGCCGAGCCTGAAGACCAAATCGTTAAGCTCCGCCCCCCCACTGCATGTCACCATGGCAACAAACCAAACCCACTAACGGTGAGAAAATCATAAATAATCACATCTACAGCCACTTCTTTACAACTTGAGGAGCAGTACAATCGTTTCTATGGCAACAATGATGGAGTGTCTGGTGGGGACTCCCCCCTGCAACGCGTCTGAGGAACCAAAAGGCCAAAGTTAAGGGGAAGATGGTTAGGGTAGGGTTGGGGCTAAGGTTAGGGATAGAACATCTGCAGCACGAAAAAAAAGCGACCAGCATTAGCATTAGCATAGCCTCAGGCTGCCCGTAAAATGGCCTATGCTGACATCATCGTTATCCATCGGTTCATAGCACACACATACATACACACACACACACACACACACACACTTACACGTACACACACTAATTCCTCTACAGAGATTTATCTTTTTTTTGCGATAATTAAACAATCACAATCGAGTCCAGGAGAGGAGATAGTGCACTCGCTCCCGTTCGCGCTCCACTTTTCTGTCATTGCCCTTGTTCCCATGGCAAATAGAAATAAATGGGTCAGGAGATAAATCAGGAACAGTGTGCGCGCATGTGTGTGTGTGCGTGCGTGCCTGTGTGAGTGTGAGTGTGAGTGTGTGTGTGTGTGTGAGTGTGTCGACGAGGTAAAGACTGTCTCCTCCTCCCCGAGCCAGCGATAAAACATGAGGCCCTGCGCGTGGCTCCTTCCACCTCGTTAAAACAAAAAACGAGGACGCAGAGGCTCCAGTCGTCCCGTCCGACCAGCCATCGGCCTGGCCTCAGGTCGTCATGGTAACAGTCCTCTCAAAACCAGCCGGCGTTACCCTTTAATTGCCCGAAGAATCGGCGTCGGCGGCGCTGCTGCCACCTCTCGTGTCCCAGTTTCCTGGCGGAGGAAAACGACTCATTAAGAGGGAGGGTTAGGATTAGGTTTAGGGTTAGGATTAGGGTTAGGGTTGGGTTTGGGGTTGGGGTTAGGGTTACATGCCCCCCCTCACCTGATAGGGAGCTGTTGGACTTCTGCTTGTGGAGCTTCTCTTTCTCCTTCTTCACCTTGGGGATGATCTTCAACTTGATGCTGCTGCTGCTGCTGCTGCTCTTGCTGCTCCGCACAGATCCCTGCCGAGAGAGGAGGATCATGGGTAAATTGCCAGGCTGTCAATCAAGCCACCCCATTTGGTGGAAGTGACGGTGGGAAGTCTTGAATGATGATGAAGCACATCCATCCTGTCTGAGGCGGCCTGGTGTGTGAGTGTGTGTGCGTGTGTGTGCACAGTATGTGTGTGTGTGTGTGTGTGTACATGCTCGCTCGTCCTCACCTCCTCCGAGCACTGCATGAGCGGGCAGATCCAGTGGATGTCGTCTAGCTTGTGAAGCTCCGCGCTCAGGCTGTTGAGCGTCGCCCGCAGCTCCTCTTCCTCGGGAGAGTCTGTCTGAGGGAGGAAGAAGAGGCGCGTCGCCACGGGGTGCTCGTCCATCACGGCTTAAGCGTGGCGGTCGCGGCATCTTACAACAACCAACTTACCAACAACTTCCCGTCCAGCAGCATGCGGGTCTCCCCCTGTAGGACCTTGCTGCTGTTGACAATCTCCACCGCTGTGCTGCGGGTCAGACACTGCACACACACACACACGGGCGGACACACACATGTCAGCGCTCCTGTCCCGTGTCCTTATAGACCCGCCCTTTGTCCTGCCCTCACCTCGGGGCTGGAGGGTTTGGAGGGGAAGGCCTCGCTGAGAACCAGCGCGGTGGCGTTGACGGCGTGGGCCAATTCCTGCTCTACCAGCTTGTGGGTCTTTGCTGCCTCACGGATCCTGTAGGTGGAGGCGGCAGATTGAGGCGCCGTTAAGAAGCCTCTCTCTCTCTCACACACACACACACACTCACGCTCTCTCTCTCTGCGTCCTTACTTAGAGATGAGTGCGTCGGCCACGATGCCGAGCTGCTGCACCTGGGCGCACTCCTCCTCTGTCAGGTACTCCATGGACTGCTGGGAGTTGAGGCGGGGCCTGGCGCTGCGGTAGCTGTCGATCTTCCTCTTGTCCTCCCATGACTTCAGCGTGTTCTCGAATGCCTGAGAGACGGAGGAAGGGGAGGAGGAAGAGGAGGAGAAGGTGCAACAGATGTTGGCGTTCACCGGGGCAAAGTGAGGGTGCAACAAAACCAAGCAAAAACGCCGGAGTCGAGGTAGAACGATTCCTTTATTTTGTCTGTCCTCCGTCACAAAGCTAGAGCGTTTTGTTCCAGCGAGCCCGGGCTCCCCGCAGAGATTAGCAGGAACCATGGCAACGGGCGGTGGAACCCTCCGAGGAACGCTCTGATCTATGGAGGCCTGCAGCAGGCGCACAGCTTAGCCGGCCTGCGGAGCCTCACCCGGTCTCTGGTCAGCATCTGCGCCCGGTTCTTGTGGACGATCTTCACCATGCCGGGCGGTTGGATCCAGGCTTCGCCGTCCACCTGCACTGGGACGCCCTCGTCGCCTAGGATGGTGATCTTCACCTGGCGGCACTGAGCACGAGAAGGAGGAGGAAGAGGAAAGGAGAGGCTTGAGCGTCCACATGGCGCCGTGTAGGTGGAGGCGATGGCGTCGCAGCCTCACCTGGGCGATGCGATGGTGCTGCAGGTTGATGACGCGGGACATCGCCATCTGCATGCTGCCAAACACCGCCACCACCTCAAGCTTCTTGTCGTCGAAGGACGGGGCGCCGAAGTTCTGCACGCGCGTGGGAGACGGGAGACGCGTGAGGGACGGGACACGGCGGTGAGGGTGAAGAAAGAGGACGTGGTGAAGACACTCACGTTGTCTTCCTTGGTTCCTCCCCAGAAATTGATCCCTCCGGCGTAGCTGGGAATGTTGAGCACCGCCAGACCCTGGAGGCTCGGCAGGGACATGGGGACGCCGTCGCACTGGAGGGACAGACGGAGGAGGTGAGAGAGGAAGGGCAGCGGAGGAAGGAGGAGGAGGAGGCGGAAGGTCTGTTACCTCCAGCTGGACTCTCTGCTCCAGGTTCTTGTAGGTCTTCTGGACCAGCTCCTTGGTTCCCAGCACGCCGTACCACATCATGTTCTTGGTGCGACTGCTACGGGAGTACAAATCGGCAGTCAGTGCCTGGCCCCGCCCCCTTGGTTCAGCCCCGGACTGGCCACGCCCCCTCCACCCACCTGCACTTCTTAGGATGCTCGTCTCTCTTGTTGTTGAACTCCAGCGAGATCTTCGCATCCAGGCCGATCCCAAAGTAGTTGTTCATCACACACTTTTCTGAACATTGGCTACACACACAGATGGCAAGGTTTAAGTGTGTGTGTGCGCGCATGCGTGTGTGTGTTTGCGAGAATATCTCTGTGGCTTACACAAGGTCCTCGCTGAAGGCGACTGTGCTCAGGCTCTCCTGCTTCTCCAGGACGATGGGGAAGGTGGGGCTTAGGTTTCCCTGACCTGGAGAGAGGCATGATGGGTAAAGGAGCGAGGTGGAGGGAGAGCGGGAGCGAGCGGTGGACCGTGTGTGTGTGTGTATGGCGTACGTTGCTCGGCGTCCTTCAACTCCTCGCTGTTCTCCCTCTTGATGGAGGAGGAGGAGGAGGACATCCTGTGGACCTGCGTGTGGCGGTTCTGCTCGTCCACCACTAGGACGGGAGAGGAGGAGAGGGAGGAGGTCAGACGAGGTCAGCAACCGTCCGCGGAGCGCAAGCGGCGCCGCACCTTTCTCCGCCTGCTCGATGATCTGCCTCAGAGCTTTCTTGAGGCTGTTGGCCCTCAGCATCAGCTGCTCCTTGGACCGGTATGTCTTGCCCTCAGACTCCGCCTCCTCGCTGCTTTTGTCCTGACGTGAGCTGCCACCCTCCTCCTGGCCACGGACCGAGCCGGCCGGCACCACCTGAAGAGACAGATAGAGGACAGGAGAGGACTTTCTGAGGGGACACGCTGGAGGAATCCAATTGGGTGTGTGTGTGTGAGAGAGCCGTTAGCTGTGTGTGTGTACTTGTGTGAGGTTCTGGGTTTGTGGATGGATATCTGGTGCTTAACACCACACCTCACTCTGTGCCTGAGCCCATGTGGCCATTTGTAAGAGCAGGAGTGCAAAAATACCTGCATAGATAGGGCGAAAGGTTGCCGTGGCAACAGCAGAGACGCAAGCAAGACTGCTGGCCTTCTGCTTAATTGTGCCCAAGGGTGAAAGGTCAAAAAGGGATGGCTGGAGTCGCCCACATGTGCTGAGATGTTTATCCTCTTCAGACTGACGCTCGTCATGGTCCAATACCAAGCAGCCAATTAAAGCCTACCAGGATTCAGGCCTGTGTGTGCATGTGTGTGTGTGTGTGTGTGTGTGTGTGTATGTGTGTGTGTGTGTGAGCATCACCTACCTGGGCCTCCGCCTCCTCGCTAAGGGCCTTGACCAGCGAGTCCAGCTTCTCGTTCAGCAAAGCACACTGAGTGACAGATGAAGAAGGCAAAGGATAGAGAGACCAAGGAGAGGAGGGGGAGGGGAGAAAGGGGAAGCTTAGACTGTGTGTATATGTGTGTGTGGTAGAAGATTCTCTAATCTCATCGGTGCTGCTCTCTGATTGGCTGCAACGTAGCGGCTGGACTTCCTAGGTCGGGCATGGTTCTCATGTGTGACCCACAGGTGACGCCATCACGAAGACGAAGATGGAGCCGAGTGAATGGTGAGACCGTGGCCAAGTGGCTGTCACGGTTAACGCAGGAGCACACACACACACACACGCACACACGCACGCACGCACGCACGCACCCACGCAGGCACGCAAGCACGCTCACACACACACATTCGCATTACGCTGCCAATGCTGTGGCAACAGAACAGCGATATCCGACTATCAGCTTTCTCTTCCTTTGTTTCAAACACACACACACACGCACACACACACACCTTCCTTGCCATGGCGTCTGCCTCCTCCTTGTTCTCAGTGGCTCTCTCGTAGGCCTTCCCCACCTCTGTCACAAAGTCATTCACTGTCCCGCACAGGAACCTGGAACACACAGGTGGTGGGAGGAAAGAGAGTTTGTGTGAGTGTGTGTCCTTAGAAAGGGAAATCAACACACAACCAGCACAAACACCCATTCCCCCTTGTCTGCGCTAATGTCCCCCTCACCCCCCACACCTACTTGGCAGAGGAGATGACGTCACTGTGTTTGTCCGAGTCCAGAATCTTGGCCAGGTGGGACGCCACTGAGTCTGCATACTGACTGATGTGGACCTGATGGACAGAGGGAGAGGGACAAGCATTTGAGAGGAGGGAGAAGACAGAGAGGGGAGGAGCCTGGCCTCTGATTAGATGGCTGTGGTCCTCACCTGTAACGGAGAGTCCAGGTTGTCGTCCTCCTTCACGATGGGGGACTGTCTGGTGGCAGGAACCTCGTACGTCATCACGCTCCAACTGACACACAAACACACACACACACACAGAGACAGACACACACACACACACACAGAGAGACACACAGAGACACACACACACAAAAAAATGTAGCAGTTGACATGAGAGTTGACATCAGTTTTGAGATTGATCTGTGGAATGTCCCTGTCCTATCTGTGTGTGTGTGTGTGTGTGTGTGTGTGTGTGTGTGTGTGTGTGTCTGTCTGTCTGTCTGGTTGTCTGTCTGTGTCTTTCTGTCCGTTGATGTGTGTGTCAGACTGTGTTGTCTCAGTCACCAACTGCTGTTGGTGTGTGTCTTCTGTGTCTGGCTGGGTGTGTGTCTATCTGTCTATCTGATAGACACACACAGTCTATGTGCCTGACTCTCTCCCTTTGTGTCTGTATCTGTGTATGTCTGGCTGTGTGTGTCTATCTGTCTCTCTGTGTGTGTCCGTAACTGTGTGTGTCTGTCTGTGTGTGTGTCTATCTGTCTCTCTGTGTGTGTCTGTATCTGTGTGTCTATGTTTGTCTCTCTGCGACCTGGTGTGTGTCTCTCCAATCCTAATTTCTATTCGTAATTTGTATTTCTATTCCTACTTGCGCGTCTGATTATTTGTCTAAACTGGCAATGTGTCCACAGGCTCCGCCCCCTCTCTGGCACAGCACATGTCCAAATAAGGAGAGGAGGCTCAGGCATGAGCCAGGCAGTGAAACTTCCTGTTTAACGTCCAGGTATGAATAGACGAGGCAGCAAGGCCTGCTGGGTAAGCCTGCTCACCGCCAAACACGTCTGCTCGCACATTCCTACACCTGCGGCGGTTGCCAGGCGACAAGCCGCCACCCGCTTTCTGGAGGCATTCAACAGGAGCAGAGGAGGCAGAGCTGAGGCTTCAACCTAAAAGCTAAAAGCGGTGACCTGTGGCCTCTGACCTCTGACCTCAGTCCATCACCGCCCACCTACCGGTCCAGCATCTTGGTGGTGGCCCTCTCCAGCTTCTCCAGGATCTGCAGCAGCTGGGCGTCGTCGTCGCAGAGCCCCCCCCAGCCCAGCACGCGGGCCAGGTCGTTGCCCGTGCCCAGCGGCAGCACGCCCAGCTGGCACTGCACCAACACACAGGGAGAGGGAGTGAGACACACACACACTCGCTAAGGCTCTACGCAGTTTCTTTATCTGCCCTCTCAGCCTCCACACACACATACATACACACACAGTGTAAATTTCTGCATTTACATAATCTGTATTATATCACCATCCCTCTCTCCTCCTCCTCCTCCTCCTCCTACGTCTTCCCCTCCTCCTCATCATCACCTGTTACCTGTTTGTGGAGGTCGAGCTTGTCGAGCTCAGACAGCACCCAACCCACGCTGCCATCACCTCCGCACACCAGGATGCGGAACGTCACAAACATCTGGAAGAGGCGCAGGCTGAGGAGAAGGAGGAGGAGGAGGAGGAGGAGGAAGAGCAGGGGTTAGAGTCACAGGTGTGGCCGTGACAACACGGGTGGGCGAGGTGGCAGCGGCGGCGTACCCGAGTTCAGGGCCGCCGTTCATCAGGTCGAAGACCTGCGCCGGGTTGAGGAGCTGCTTGAACTTGCGCAGGAACTTGACGCCCTGGTTGTCGCCGCTCTTGGAGTTGACCAGCACCAGGAGTGGGCTGGAGCAGGACACAGAGGTGGCCTTCCAGAAGCCTGCGGAGGACACGGTAGGGTGTGTGAGTGAGTAGGAGGTGAGAGCGTGTGAACCTTCAGCCGGCATCTCTACGTCGCCAGGGGAGAGAGTGGAGAGCAAAGGTCAAAGGTCAGCCTGCACCTGGAGGAGTGGTGCTGCTCCAGTTGTACACTGACTCACCTGAACTGTGAAAAGCGTGTGAGTATACAGTACACAATGATTTGTGATTGCGTGTGTGTGTGTGTGTGTGTGTGTGTGTGTGTGTGTGTGTGTGTGTGTGTGTGTGTGTAGGGGTCAACAGGGAGGCATTGT